>JAOTQG010101049.1:0-13518 GCA_025631175.1 Iris virginica
CCCAAACTCAAATCCAAAACCAAGCCTGCAATTGTATATTCCAGTTGACCCAAGTTAAGGCCCAACCAGAGAAATAAATCGTTTTTTGACTTTTAAATGATTACACTTCCTAGGTTATATAAGTTCAATGTTTGCCGGCTGGTAGACAAGGTCAGATTCTTCCATAACTGCGGTCTAAATAAACAAATCGAAAAGGTTTTGATTCCTTCAATTCCAAGTACGGTAGGTCTCGCTCGCGACAAAAACTCATAGCTCGGACTGAAATAACTAGTTAAATGATAATTCTTTTTATTCATTTTAAGTGTCCAGGATTGTAACATTAATATGTTGGTGACAGAAAATTATCGATTTTAGAACATTTAAAATGAAACCGATGAAATATTCGGTTTTAACCATATACTTGTATCTGGTCACGAAAACTCGCTCTCGTTTTATGAATGTGATTGTATTCTCATGATTCGAACCCGATACATCTATCAATCTAGATGTAAGTTTTGATTTAATTTTTGATACATCAAATCGGACATAAATTCCTTGACAAACTCAACACAAAATTATCGAATAAGCTAATAAATCATGTATTCAACTCGATACTATTCGATTTTTAACATTGTTCATTGTATTAGTCACGTAGTCTCATTTTTCTAATAATGATTTTACTACATTTTACCAAATCTGCTTATACAGACCCAGTACATGAATTTACTGGTGGATCACTGTTGCACTGAATCTTGCTAATTCAAAACAGAGTACTGAGTTTGAGCATTGCTCTCTCTCTCTCTCTCTCTCTCTCTCTCTCCTCTTTTTGTTTTGTTTGTCAGCTGAGAACCCGTCAACCTCGGACTTGTTCACAATCGGTAGGTACTACTACTATTAACGTCTCTCTGATCTCTCTCTTATTCTCTGTTTTGTTTCTTGGGGTGCGCCATTTTTTCGTCCGAATTTTCCTGAGGTCCGAGAAAGCAGGCGGAATATAGGAATCAGAATCACCCGTTTTTCATCATGTTACGTTCCAGCTCCAAATCAAGGTAATCTAATCTAATCCATCCAATCATACATGCCACTAATGATGGTTTGTCCATCTTTCTCTCTCACGCAAAAATACAACTTTCTCTGTGTTCTTCCATTACCATCCATCATCTTTTATTGCTTTCATTCATAATTTTTACATTTTCTCTTTTTTACCTTTCCTTCTGTATTGGTTGGGTTTGATGGGTATGTTTGATTCATGGTTAAATTTCTTCCTTTACGATGATATATGGGTTGAATTTGTGTGAATTTTAGATCTGGGTATTTTGATTTTGGACAAAAGAAGAGCCATTCATCCTCAGTTCTATCTAGGAGCATTTCTGCAACTAGGCTTTGTAGAGGAGATGCACTTGTGGCACAAGTTGACAAAGGTGCCCTTGTATCTGTTGAGAAGAACAACCCTCCCAAGTTTGTGAATCTATCTCAGGTACTTATGACCATTTTTACTTATTTCTCATCAACATTTGCTCTTAATAATTCTGCTTAATCCGAATCCAAGTAATTCGAAAAAAATTCGAGTGTAATGGTAGAATTTAGGCCTCGTCAGGTGCAGCGTTTGTTGAAACTCACTGCGGCGTTTATACAATTTTAGGCTGGCGTTTTGGAGAAAGATGAATTGAGTTATATGGGACGGGATTAGCATCATTGAAATTTTGATCATGTAATGGTGATGGAATTTTGATTTTATGTCATTTTTTGTTTGATGTAGGATAAGAAAGTTAAAGGTTCAACCATGCAACAACAGAAGGGTAATCTTGAGGAGGAGCTGCAGCACACAAAGGAGAAATTGAGTACAATGGAAGGGGAAAGAGATAGAGCTATTGATGAGTTGAGAGAGACAGAACGGGTGGCCAGAGAGGCCACGATGAGGTTAGGGAAGGCGTTGTCCCCTAGGAAGGCAGGGGAGTTGCTTGAAGATCTTGCGACGCTCAAGGATGCACTCTCTAATTCGAAAAGGGAATTAGAAATGAAAGAGAAAGATATTGCTTCTCTGAAATTCGAACTTGAAAATGCAAAGCAATTCGAGATAAAGTTGTTTGAGAGGGAAGAACTGTTTGATAGAATGAACACAGATTTGGGTAAGACAAAAGGTTTGATGTTGGAAAGTAATAATAGGATTCTGGATTTGGAGGCTGAAGTTGAGAGAGGAAACTTGTCGGAATCCAAAATGTACGAGTCTGTTGTGTCTCAAACAAAACAGCTTGAGCAAGCCAAGATTGAGCTCGAAGAATCCAAGCTTGAAATCACTTCTCTCCGGGAACAAATGGCGAAGCTTCAGACCTCGTCCAAGCACGGTACCACTGGGGATTCTGACGAGAATTCTGATTCCACAAAAGATGCTTTTGAAAATCTGAAGTCTGAGCTCAAACTGGCGAAAGAGAGTCTGGCTCGTTCAGAAGAGGCCGAGAAGCTTGCCTCTATGAAGGCCAAGACTCTGCTTGATGAGATGGAAGTGCTCAAGAACGAGCTGAAACTGGCAAATGATGCAGAAGAGAAAAGCAAAAAGGCCATGGATGATTTAGCATTAGCGCTAAAAGAAGTTGCCACAGAGTCTAATCAGGCAAAAGAAAAACTTGGCTTCACAGAAGTGGAGCTCGAACATGTCAGAGGGGAGGCTGAGCAATTGAAGGAAATGATCAGGACAACAGAGGATAAGTATCAAAAGCTCTTAGATGAAACAAAGAAAGAACTCGAGTTGCATAAGAACACTGCAGATCGCTTAAGGATTGAAGCCGAGGAATCAATTCTAGCATGGAACGGAAAAGAAATGGGATTTGTCACCTGTATAAAGAAGGCTGACGATGAAAAGGCTGCTGTTCAACATGAGAACCTTCGACTAGCCGAAAGCCTAAAAGCAGCTGAGAATATGACTAGGACGGCGAGGGAAGAAAGTTATAAATTGAGAGATATACTTAAGCAAGCCCTTAACGAAGCTAATGTGGCCAAAGAAGCTGCGAACATTGCTGTAGCTGAAAATTCGGAGCTCAAGGACAATTTAACAGAAAAGGATGAGGCTTTACATTTTCTTACACGAGAAAATGAACGCCTCCGTATTAGTGAAGCTGCAGCTATTGAAAACATCAAAGAGCTGAAAAGGTTGCTGTCTGCAGCGAAAACAGACTCCAAGGTTGAGGAGAAGGAACATGAAGAGTCGATATTCAACTCGCCACAATCATCATTTCACGAGGACCATCACGATTTGAAGAAAGGGTTTAGCTTTGATCTTAACGAGCTGAAACTCTTTGATGCACACGAAGATGTAGAGAAGGCGGTTTTAGATGAAGATCCTGAGAAGGCAGAAGCACTTAAGGGCTCGATATTTGATACAACAGTTTCACCAAAGTCAGAGCCCCATACACCAAAACCATCCAGCCATCACCGAAGGGATTCCTCTTCGACATTCACTGATGATGGGAACTCGGAAGATTTTGATCATGGCAGCAGCCATGAGGGCCATGAAGATGATGCAGATGAAAGAAATGCCCATAGGAAAAAGAGACTGCTGCGAAGGTTTGGAGATCTCATATATCGGAAAAGCTTTCATAAAAGGGAACCATCCAACGGCAACGGGTAGGTCCTTTTTCATGTTAAAACAGAATTTATTCATGTAGCTTTAAGTTATACCAATATACTGTTTATCTATACTTTGCAATGGAACTTGCAGACTGCAAATTACTGAACATTGTACACTTTAGCCATTTTGCCCTCTACAGTGAATGTGATTGCTTAAACATCTACATTTATGCTTGAAAAAAATCATTGTTTGGATGCACCTGAAGTTTTATGAATGTGATCTGAACTCGCCTTTCTGGAGGTGTTCTTGGAAAAGAGAGCTTTTACTCGTACTAGAAAGCACAGGGTCAGGATCTTGGTTAAAGCACCAGCGTTTCATCTTAGTTCCATTCATTCCATGGCTGCAGAAGTCACTTAAGCTCGCCAGTCGCAATATTTCTCATGATCATCCATTTTTCTTTCCTTGTGTTCTCCTAGAATCAAGCAGACCTATTAGATGATTCTTATCTTTGTTTTAATTTCTTTCGGTTGCTGAGTAAGATTGCTCATTCGGGCCAGATTCTGCAGAATTTCCGGTTTGTTCTGTTTAGGCTACCCCTGAGAATTGATGATCAAGAAGCCATCACTTCCTCAACCGGAAACCTTTTGCTGTGCTTAGACTACATCTCTACCGATTGACTATCAAGAAGCTTATTTAACCCTAGTTTTTGCCCCTGCCTTCGTTTTCTTGAGTTGGCTACTACATCTAGTCGTTGTGATGGAGAGAGAGAGAGAGAGAGAGAGAGGCATTTCTTCGTCACTTTTTGTTGTATATTTGGCCTCCGTATCTAATGTTTTTTGTTTGGCGGCCAGGTGGTGGTCTGGACCAGTTTGCGCGCACGTCGACTGATATCAAACCATATGAACCAAATGATGACACAGTAAATTGCAAAAGAAAAAAATTTAGACCTCTTGATCAAAACTGGAGTTTGATCTTCTGTATATACCTTCTGCCAATTCAATTCAGGCAGCTGCTTCTACTTCAATTCAGGCAGCTTGGGTCTGGATCTGGATCTGGATCTGGATCTGGATCTGGATCTGGATCTGATTTGTGTTTGTAAATAGAAAGAAGTCATCTAGTAGTCTAGTCACTAGTGGTATCTGAATACATAATTATTTTACCCGTGATTTTTTTTTTATTTTTTTTTGGTGGGACAAGTGTATTTTCCGTTCTTGCCCACTTTGTAAGTATGTGAATTTTGTATATTTCCTTTTCTTTTTCTACTTTTTTTTCCAGCAACCCGTATGCATCGAAACGATGGGAACGAAGAAATGAATGAAGAGTTATCAATCGCATTACTAAAAAGAAAAAAAAAAAGAAAAAAAAAACGAGTTTATCATGCAATATAGGGGCATTATACACATCTTGATTTACAAGCATGTTGCCAAATTTAGCAAAAAATGTGATTTTTAACACTTTACATATTACTAACAGCTTTACTTCAGGATTAAATAATTATTAGGTACTTAAATTATTATCTAATTATGAGTTTGAGTCTAAATATTTTTTTGCTTTATGTTTGGTGTTTAAACTTCAAATATGTTTTACGAATAGTTCATGTTTCAAAATTTTAGGTCAAACTATAAAATTTCTATTATATCCTCAATATTCCGTTAAACTAACTTCATACTTAATTTTCGAGTGGCCTTTGCGCTAACTTTAGAAACTTATGAATTTAATTAGTATTCCAAACTTTAAAGAAGGAAAAAGATAAAAATATAATAAAATAACAACTAACAAAATTAATAATATATTTTAGCTTAAAATTTTATTTTCTTACTTTATACTATGTAGTTGTATATATTACACAAATAGATTTTTTAAAAATAAATAATGGATTAAAATCTTAATTTTTGTTTTATATTTTTATTATTTTAATTATATATGTATTTTTTTAATATTATGTTTTAATTTTAATTTTATATTTATATATTTATTATATTTTGAACTTTTTAATTTTATATCCTTATATATATTAATTTTGCATTTCTTTAGGATTAAATAATTATTGTTAAACAGTTGGACATCTCAAAAGTGTATTGTGGTAGTTTAACGGAATAATGAGGGTGTAATAGAGGTTTTATTAAGTTTGACCTAATTGTTTAAAAAAAAAAAACTATTCATAAAACATATTTGAAGTTTAATAACTAAACATAAAGTAGAAAAATATATAGGACCAAACGTAAAGTTTAGAGATAGTTCAAGGGTCAAATAATTATTTGGCCATTTACTTAATGACCATTTTTCGATTGAATTGAATTTTTTTACGTATATGTTTACCAAAAGTCCGAATCTTTTGTTCCAAATGGTGTTTAACTTCCTGTCTCATTTTTTTAAAACTTCATGTCAACCATTTAAAAGATGACTCTAAAATTTTAAACTTTAAATTTTAAAATGCATGTTATTTTTAAAATTTATGTGACAAAAGTGGGGACACCATTATGTGACAAAGAATTCCAATTCCTTCAACGATGGACCCGATTGTTGCAAAATGACTAGAAAACGCATGACAAATGAAAGGGCATAAATGTACATAAAAATAGATATGGTATGCACAAATCCCCTCTTCTCTTTTTGTGCTAAGAAGAGTTCAGATTTTTTGTCAAATGATTTTTACTATTTGTTTCATTTTTTTAAAATTTCATCCTAATTATTTAAGTTTGATAAAATTCAGAAAGATCAATAAAGAATTAATTGAATGATCAAATTGATTTAATAAAAATCCTTAAGCCTAATGATTGATGAGTAAAAAATATCAATAATATTGTAAAAGAAAAACTACATCAAGTACAAAGTCTTCAGCTATTTATACTAGGAGGAAAATAGCTAACTTTTGTATTAGATCTCCTACGGTAATTCTCACAATAATACAATAGGCCAACAGAGTCCACCGACTTTATTCGAAGGCCTTCATCACAAGCCTTCTCCGAAAGCCTTTATCCACAAGCACTAGAAGCCTTCTCCGAAAGCCTTTATTCAGAAGCCTTGAAACCCCTCAAGTCTTCTGTCCACCTCCAGTAGACTCCTTCTTGGTAACATTATCATCCCCCTCAAGTTAGATGTGAAGAGATTCATCACATTCAACTTGGCCACAAAATGTATAAAAGAATTATGACTTAAGGCTTTGATGAGCAAATCTGCCGGCGGATCTTGAGTACTAAGATGGGTTGTAGTAATGACATTAGATTGAAGAATATTTCGAACAAGATGACAATCAATCAATATGCTTAGTTCTCTCATAAAAAATAGGATTAGCCGCAGTGTGAAGAGCAGACTTGTTGTCACAAAATAATTGAACATGAGTCATAGATGTTACACCCAAACCCTAAAATAGGTCCAGAAGTCATTGTATTTCACAGCAAGTATTAGCCATAATTCTGTATTCAGCTTCAGTGACCTGCTAACTGTAGTTTGTTTCTTACATTTTTAGCTTATAAGTGATGAACCAAGAAAGATACAAAAATTCAGACAAGTATTTTCAAGTAAGAGGACATAGAGCCCAATCAGAATCATAATAAGCTGTAAGAAGAGTAGAAGCAGAAAAGAAAAGACTCTGTCTAGGGCTTCCTTTCAACCTAACAAGTTTAAGAGCAGCATACCAATGATCTTAATTTGGTTGAGACATGAACTGACTCAAAATAAGAACATCATATGAGATTATGTCTGGTAATAGTCAGATATATCAATTGGCCCACAAGTCTTCTGCATTTGGCAGGATCTGCAGTTGGAGTACTTGTGGGTTGTTAAGGCATGATTAGGAGAGATAGGAAGTTTAGCATCACTGATAATACTAAAAGAATTCTTTCTTTGATGGAGACAAATATCAAAAGAGTTTTGAGCAATCTCCAAATCCAAGAAATACTTCTATAGACCAAGATCCTTAACAGGAAGTAGTGACTTAAGGTGATCTTGATCTTGCTGAATCAGAGTAAGATCATATCCAATCACAATCATATCATAAACATAGACAAAAGTTATTATAATAGAGGTTTCGGTCTTCAAGATCATTGCTGGATTACTGAAAATCATAAGTAAGAAGAGCTGAGAATAGCTTATCAAACCACTACCTTGGAGCCTGCTTTAAGACATACAAGAATTTTCTCAACTTGCACACCAGACGACCTTGTGAGGTAGAGACTAAAGCAGAGACTTTATAACCAGAAGGTAAATCCATATACACATCTTCATACAAATCTCCATGCAGAAAAGCATTGGAAACATCCATCTGATGTAAAATCCAACCTTTTACAGCAACCAAAGTCAGAACTAATTTAATCATAGTCATTTTTGCAACAGGAGTAAATCATCAAAATAATCCATGCCTTCAATATTATAGAAAACCTTTGGCAATTAATCTGACCTTGTAATTGTCAAGTGAACTATCAGCATGATACTTGACCCTAAACATCCATTGACAGCCAACTCAATGTTTACCAAGAGGTAATCTCTCAACTGTTCATGTATTACTGGCTTCTATAGCCTCAAGCTCACTATTCATAGCCTTGCACCACTCAAGATTCTTTTAACTTTTGAGCATAAGTAGTTGGTTCATTAATAAGAGAAATATTACAGGCATATCTCTTATAGGCAGAGAGACATGATCATAAGAAACATAATTATGTAGAGGATAAGGGAAAGTAAACCTTACAGCTGTAGAGGCAGTAGGGGTTCTCATCAAGGAGGGGAGCCTTGCAAACTCATTAAACTTGGAAGGAAGAACTATGGATCTGGAGAACTTCCTTGGTTCTGAAGTAGAAGGATAGAGGCATCAACTAATGGATTCAAGGTCTCTGATGAATTAGAGGTGTCTGATGAAGGAGAGTCCTCTGGTAAACTAGAGGTCTCTAATGAAGGAACAGTGGGAAAGAGATCTTTATCATAAGGTAATGGTAAATGAGAATCAATAGGTAGGGAAGAAGGATTAAAAGATGAAGTCGCAGCAAAAGGAAAATGAAATTCACAAAAGATGATATCTCTGCTGTAGGTAACCTTGTGAGTGATAAGATTATAGACCTTGTGAGCTTTCTTCCCAAATAAATACCCTAGAAAAATGCACTTATCTCCTCTATAGTCAAATTTGTCCTTCTGAGTAGCATGAGTTGACACAAAACAAAGACAACCAAGTACCTTCATGTGAGAGTAGGTAGGAACATGACCAAGTAAAAGTTCATAAGTAAAAGTCATGAACTTTGAGGTTCCACACCAAGAGATTGAAGAAAGGAACTCATCTCATGATTAAAAAATTATAAACAATTATAAGATCTAATTCTTTTGATCTTTACATCATACTGAGTTTGAACCATGACAAAGAAGTTTTGAAGAAGAGTCTTAACTTGTGCTTTAGATTTTAGAAGATAAGTCCAAGTAACTCTAGAATGATCATCAACTACAGTAAGAAACGAATCACATCCATCATAAGTAAGATACTTATATGGACCCCACACATCACAATGAATAAGATCAAATGAAGATATACTATGAGAAGTGCTTAAAGGAAAAGAGCTCCTAGTTTGTCTAGCATAATGACAAACATCACAAGCAACTTGATTATCTCGAACATTGCTCATATCTGTTTTTAAAGCATGAATATTTATAATGATTGAAAAAGGTACATGACTGAGTCTATGATGCCACAATGTCATCAAAGAAGAGGTTACATGAAAATTACGATTAGAGTTACAAAAGGACCGAGAAGGAATATGAAGAACAAGTTTATGTAGCCCCCCTTCAAGGCTTCCAATCCCCTTGCGCATATCCTGAGGTTGGTCCTGAAAAACACAACATGATGAGGAAAGCAACAGGTGATAATTTCTATCTTTAGCAAGTTTTCTACAAGAAAGCAAGTTAAATTTGAAATCATGCACATAAAGAACATTGAATAAGACAATATCATTTGTAAGATGAACAATGCCTTTATAAGTAATAGGAGATATTTTACCAGTAGGAAGATATATTGAGGAATGTGTGGACACAGGGTTGGTAAGGGATGTAAATGAGGTAGTGTAGATACCCCATTTTTGTATACCCTTAATCACATGATTAGCTTATAATTAGCCATGCATGGTTTAACTAAGCTTAAATTAATGCCTAGTTATCTAGAGGTTGCTACATGCAAGAGAGTCTACAACACATTTGATCAAATATCGCACATAGAACAAGTCATTAGGGCATGGCATGGTCACATGTCTCACACACAACTAATTAAAGTGTTGTGAGAATCCCTTCCCCCCGTTCTCGACGCCCTCAGATTAATGAATGCACTAATCGAGTTTCTTGGATAAAACGTGTCATCGGGCGTGTGCGATGAGAACTTTGGTACAATGTGGGTTTCTCTTTAGTGACCACTCAACTTATTTGAAAAATTGAGAGTCGCCACCTCCGTTTTTATTATTTAAGACTTCGGAAGCACAAGCCTTGTGAATGCATAGAGATTGTAGATTCGGGGGCTAGGTTACGAATCGAAAAGGGGTTAGGCACCCAATTCACCCTTTCGATCTCTTAATAAGGTTCTAATATGCATGTCTCCTATTGGTTGATCAATTGGTTGGTTGGTTGCTTACATGAAATTTAAGAAGGATGCAAAAAGAAGTGAGCATGTGTTGGTCTCATTTAGCTCAATATAGGCTAGAGGGGGGTGAATAGCCTATTTAAAAAAATTCTTTCTTAAAATAGATAACTTGAAAAATTCTCACCCTTGACTTAATGAAAGGGTTTTAGTGCAACGAAAGACTTGTAAATTTTCTAAGTAATCATTCTGTTTCAAATGAAATAAACAAAATCAAGCTTGGTCTAATGCCTTGTGTGGAAACCAGAGTCTTCTGATCCTAGAGGATTCGACGTAACCAGATAAAATGGAAGTAATCAAAACAGAAAGGAAATTCAGAATGTAAAGCACACAGGATGTATAGAGGTTCACCAACTAACTGACTAGTCCTCTATCAAGCTGGTCAGACTTAGATTTATGAGAGAGATCCACTATTTATCCTATCTATTATAAGTGTCAGCCAACAGCAACATTGAGCTGTAGGCCTTTACAAGAGAGAAAAAGATAAACAGAACACTCCCAAACAAAGAACAATACAACCAAGTTGATCGGTGTTTTTGTGAGTGTGTGTAGCTAATTGTATACACTCACGTGTGTGTTTACAATTCACCAAACGGCCTCCTGGGATCTCCGTGAGGGAGGCCTTCCTAAATTTTGATGATTACAAAAAAATACTACTAAGATTTGGCTGGTAACAGTAGGGGTTGGATCTATAAATTTCTCATCTCTCAGGAGTGATCCGATTGCAGAAGTATGAAGAAATTAAGAATCAGGTATCTCTTGGGCATAGTAACAGCAGCTTCAGAAAATCAACCCAATTGCAAGCTGTGAAGTCCTTTGCTATTTATAGGCAATTTCTGCTCGTCGGAGGACTTCAGGGGATCTGTCTCAGGACACGTGTTGAATGCTGACTTAGTTTGTTATGCACTCAGTACTATGTTTTGTCTCTTATGATCTATCCAACGTTGTAGCACAATCTTGTCTGCCATGATCTTTGCCCTGACTTTTCAGACAATGGCAAGTGTCCTTGTAGCCGTTGTCCTTCAAAGAAATTTGAATTTAAGACTTGGAGGCAACGAAAGGATGAACAAGAATTGCTCGTTGAAGATTCTGAACGGAGCACTTGAGTCGGCAGCCTTCACTGGAAGTCTTCTGAAGAACGGAAACCTTCATACTTGAAGTCTTCCGAAGAACAGAAACCTTCATACTTGAAGTCTTCCGATAGATACCTTTAGCTTGTTAAATTACTGCTTTACCCTTGAGACAGTTTTGAACGGATACCTTCCTATTAGACAGCTATGGAAAAAATTGTTTGTAAGTAATAAGTTGTTAAATGTCCATTTATATTGATAGGCTTGAATACGTGATAAATAGACATTTATATTAAAAATGTTTTGAGGCAATTAATCAAATGTAAAAAAGAATAAATCTTAACAGCATGGTCTCATCATCATGTACTTACATTTAAATCATGCAAGGGAGAAGAATGTACATTTTGTTCATGTGAAAAGAAAGAAAGAGCATTTACATTTTATGTAAAGAATATACGTTTTGATCATATATTTGAAAGAAAAAGATTTACACTTTAGTTATGCAAGTTAGGAAAAGGATTTACACTTTAATTATGTAAATAAAAGAATGTTTATACATTTTATGCAAGAAAAACTTAGGAGTAAAGCTCATTTCTTTGTTATCTTTCAAGCATCATTATCCAAGTCATTGAAGGACTTTGGAAATAATACTATCATTTGTAGGATATTTTGGAAAAACATTAGTATGTTTTGAGAAAGAACTTATATCTGCAAGAAGATGTATGTACATTTAAAAGAGATGGCCATTATCACTAAATTAGGATTGACTCTTAGTGTATTCATCTCTTTGAGACTCCAAGAACGGAGTGAACCTTTGTGAGGTTCATGAACACATACATTCCTTCATTTCTAGATCTTTTAATAATCATTTGGAAAAAAAGGAAGATGGAAGAAAGAGTTGAACTTTAACTCGAATATGAAATATTAATCCCACACTTTGAGGATCCATTTGCATAATGTACACACACATATATACATAGTAATATTTATAAATCAACTCAAGGAGTGACATTTGTAATCCCCCTTAAGGACTACACATTATGTGCCATAATAATATATATATATATAAGCATTGTAAAGAAATATAAAGACACAATCAACTCACAAAGTAATAAGATTTGTAATCCCACACTTTGGAGGACTTGCACTTTATGTGTTATATAATATGTATAGATCAACTCACAAGTGGTGAGATTTGTAATCTCAATCTTGAAGGATATGCACTTTATGTGCTAATATATGATATAAATCAACTCACAAGTGGTGAGATTTGTAATCTCAATCTTGGAGTACATGCACGTTATGTGCTAATGTAGACTATATATATATATATATATATATATATATATAAGAAAGTTTATAGAACAAGTATTTGAAAGGAAGTAAACTCTCATTATAATGAAAGATGAACACATAATACCTACTTGATTTATCACCAAGTGGGCTTTCAAGTTGTTTACATAACAATAAATGAAAGGAAAACCTGTACAAGATTTAAAAGATGAGAAGTAAACTCACCTACTCCCAATAGGTTTGGACAGGTGGATTATGAAGGATGAATACTCCTTTGTTTAGGGGGATTGAGTTAAAGATGAAAGAAGGGAGTAAAGAAGCTCAAGTTAATGACCTATCTTTAATACCTTCTAAATCTTAGTACTCTTGATGATGATGTTTTTATGAGTGGTTGAGAATGCTTGTGTTCTTGATGATATTGTTTAATGGACAGAGGGATGATTGATGAGAGAGAGTAGACTTTCTCTTAGTAATGATCAAAGCTTAGCAACAGAGTAAATGAGTTTGTAGGCTAATCAAAGGTTTCTCTCAAGAAGATCAAAAGTTTGCCAAGGGTTCCAAGGTTGTTGAAAGGAGTAAGTGGTGTGGTATTTAAAGGTGGAGGAGGTGTATCCAGTCTTCTTTAGAGGCCCAAACTGTCCAAAATACCACTAATAGTAATTATGAGTTTACCCTTTTTCCCTTTCGGAAAAAGGCAAAAATTTCAGAAATAGCTCACCTGGGCCGAACCGGCCCACGTGAGGCTGACTGAATTTTTAGCCTTTTTCTTGGCCAAAATGAGTTACAACCTATTGTCCAATGTGCCTAAATATTTAATAATTACATTTCTTAATTGCACATTACTTAGCAAGATTAATCACTCTTCTTCCATTCTTGGTATGCATTTATCTCCTACATCGGAGTCTTGATTGGATGATTTATTTGTAAGAGGAAGTCTTCTCTTTTGTCTTTTCCTTCATTCATCCTACAAAATAAATTGTTACACCACATTAGTAATGTATGAGTGC
>JAOTQG010101160.1:0-24071 GCA_025631175.1 Iris virginica
ACTTTTGGACTATTGATGGTTCATCTTAGCCGACCCCAACTAGTTTGGGATAAAGGCTTTGTTGTTGTTGTTGTTGCATACCTTCATTTATGTTATTTGAAAAACCATCCATGTTATCTGATTTCATGGCATATTTGTTCATGTAAAAGAGTTTGTAATTTGTACATATCCAACTCTTAGATACTCCTGTCCCCCCCAGACGGTCTCATTTGGAAATTTTACGTCTGTGCTTTTGTATATTTCTATTTCTTGTACTTAGCACTAGAATTGCATTTTTTTTTGTTCGACACCTAATGGAGATACTATATACTCTTCATTTAACGATGGGATTGAGAAGGAAACTTTTGATCGAAAGCACCGACTCTTACCCCTGTCCCCTTGTTCCGGTTTACTTTAAGCATAGTTTTCAAATAAAATGTTTATGTTCCTTTTTGGGGTGTTTCAAAAGTGTGTCAACATTTCAAACTTTCATTTTCTGATATTTTCTTCACTCGCAACTATACTCTTTTTGCTCCACACATTTATGAAGTCGATAACTCTCAAAAACTGCGTGACAAATTAAATATTCGCTTTTTTATTGGAATGACAATATATTGCTCGTATACCTGCTTTAGGAGTACTCTAACCAAGTGGCCAGTATTTTTGGACCAAAACACGCCTATGCTTAAAAAATGAGTTAAATGTACAAAGGGGGCGAGATTGTCTTTCATCTGCTTTAATTAATGAGCATCTTTCCCCCTTTATCATTATATTAATTCTTTGAAAATAGTGGTATTCTGTGTTCAAAAAAGGTTGGATCACTTGTTATGTATTATGATATTCCTAAAGCAGGCATCCCAACATGTAATCAAGATGCGCGGATAGAGAGACCACATAAAAGCCTCCTTTGTATGGATTCTACAAGATTTTTGTTTCTCGTAAACCTGATGAGAATTAAGATGCACGAACTGCAAAGAACTCAATCAAGATTGGATGACCCACTCTTCAAAATGCTACACGCACTCCATTTGAACTTCCAGGATATGGTGTTAGCTAGGTTGACTGCATTTCTGTTGGGATACAAAGTGATTGGTCTTAACCTTCAGTAGGAATTATATATTGAGGTTGATAAATCATACCATAGCCCATCAGTTATGTGGAGATCTATTTCAGTGTTACTTGCATGGATTTATATTGGATGCTCAAGATCTTGGTTGTCATTTGAGAAATGTTGCAAAGCTGACCTGTTCTATAGGTAAAAGATTTCGTGCCTTGATGCAAGAATGCTTAAGGCTTAAGATCCATGTAAATTCGGTGTTTTTAGGGTACTACAGGGTACATTTTGGTGTAAAGGTGTTGATGCCATGGCTTTCTCTTTATAAGGGCAATCATTTCTGATTTCTTTGATTTTAATGTTTGCAGAAGGCACTTAAGAATTAAGAGACATTTCTCTTATCTGTTTCAGGAGTTGATGATTGTCAACCTTCTCTTTTTTCCTTTGTAAACATGTGATAGACAAGCAATATATAATGTGTGTGTTTATTTATACGCAATCGTACTTGACTTGAGGGTTCTTGTTGTATTTGTGCATTGTAATGGTTTTTCTCAGCATTTAGTTGATCCACTATTTCTCGTAATTGTCTTCACTAATTACATTAGACATTAATGTGCGATTTTTTGTCTAGCTAACCGTGACTTATTAGTTGTTACCGAGTTGCTTGTTCTCGTTGTGAACTACCTAATATACTTTTTTTCTGAAGCATTTTTTAGTTTAAAGTAATATCAATTTGGTATGCAAATGACTACATCTAAATTGAGAAAGTATGGTCATGTGATTGACCCCCTATATTAGAAGTAGCTATAGGTGCTATAAGTAAATTATAAAAGTTACCTACTTACCTCTCTTGATTTTCAATCTAAAGATTACTTCAAATTAATTTTATTTTTTTTGATAAAAGAAGAAATTGTGTGAGAATGAAAGAATGATGTTACATAAAGAAGTGGAGCAGGAAGCCCCCCAAACAGCTTCACAACCAGAGAAAACAAAAACGAGGAGAATTAGATGAAAGCCCATAAATCTGAAACATAGCTGCTTCCCAACTCCTAGCCAAATCAGAAAGGGTTATCCATGGAA
This sequence comes from Iris virginica, assembly GCA_025631175.1. Lineage (NCBI taxonomy): Eukaryota > Viridiplantae > Streptophyta > Magnoliopsida > Asparagales > Iridaceae > Iris > Iris virginica. The sequence continues at coordinate 2,114 of JAOTQG010101160.1, forward strand.
AGCTCCCAGGCTCTGCACCCAAAGAGAAGCCTGAAAAGAGTTAATTTCCTTAAAGAGGAGGAAAAGGTAACTCTTGGCTCCTGATGATGCAAGCATTTTGCTCAATCCATATACTCCACAAGAGACTAAAAAACTATGTTACCTGTCGGTTCCTCCTAAATTGTAAGATTATACACAAAATGTACTGTAACAGCCATACCCACGCTCATACCCATGTTTGACATGTGGGAGAAGTGTCCTTTGGCTAAGTTGAAGGATCCTGGTAACATAGCTAAAAACAGAACATCCCAATAGAACTCAAGCATCCCCTAAGAACCGAAGCCCATATGTGTCATCATGCACAACTCCTCTAACAAACAAGGAGCTCAGACCAGGCTTCTCCCCTCGCTGAGCGGAGCACACCATAAATGTCATGCTAATAGACAATGACGAAAGAGGTGGTTGTGTGTCTCATTGTTTCTCATGCACTTAACACAAAACATCTGGAGATAAGGCTTTATGCGGTTGCCGATGCTGTCACCAATCATTGGTGTTCAGCCGGTTAAGAATCACAGCCTACGCAAAGATTTTGGACTTCCAATTTAATTTGTAGGTAGGGAAATCAGGCTGAATTTGAGGACGGATGAGAATATTCATTGAAGATTTGGATGTAAATATGCCCGAAACCTCTAGGACCCAAGACCAGTGATGTATATGCTCCGAGGGATGGAAAGAAGAAAACTGGAGCAATAGCGCTGCAACGACCAAGTAATCTCTATCACTAAGATTCCTGAAGAAGTGAAAAGTTCACGAGAACCCATCACCCTCCCTAACGGGATATGATGAAATAGGTGCATGATTAACATTCAAAATCTGGTAAAGTCGATAGTGAACATTAAGAGGAAGATTCCCTAGGACCCTATCTATTGATCTTCCCATAAACCAACTCTATTCCTACACCCAGCTACCTACTGAATGCAATGACAAAACAAATGCTAGCAGCTATGCATTATCTTGGGATTACATGTGTGAGATAATAATGTAGATATCCCACCATTCCTATATGCACCAAACTTTCTCCTAATTAAGTTGAGCCATAGAGAATGAGGTTCCAACGGGAACCTCTATACCTTTTAGCAACTAAGAAATATTCTTGATAACCAAGTTAACCACTTAACCCCCAAATCCCCTCCTTGCGCATACTCACCACCTCCCAGTCGACCAAGTGATCCTTACTCTCTTCCCTCGCACCACTCCTTAAAAAAATGCATAATCCCCTCTAGCCTCTCGATAACTCCAACAAGTGACTTGCGACAGGAAGTTGATCGAAAGACATGAGTGAAACAAGGTTACCCGACCCCCTAAGGAGAAATAAGCACATTTCCACCCATATAATCTATTGGACACCTTAGACTCTACCTGATCCCAAAACTAGTGACCAAATGGTTACTTCTCAAGGGAAACCCAATATAAGAGAACATAAACCACTTAACATAAGAGAAAGCAAACTGTTTTACAGTGCAATCCACGAGAAGCACATGAATTTGGCACCTGACTGTCCATGTTAATCTCAGCCAAAAACCTAATTGATCTTCAGGTCGGACACGGCCTCGAAAACTTGAAGAAGGGTGCATTCTTAAATCTTTCGACCCCTTTGGAAAGGAACATAGTGGTATCATCTGCATATTGAAGGTGAGACACCCTCATTCCATTATTTCCCTTGGACTGCCCTCTACAAACCCCTCTATTCGCTCCGAAGGACATCAACCACTAAAGTGAACAAGAAAGGAGACAGAGGATCCCTGTCAATCCAACCTAGCTCAGTTGGTAGAGCGCATTGCTTTTGACCATGTGGTTGCGGGTTCGAGTCCCACGGTTGGCATTCGATTTTTATTACGTCCATTTAATCAACGACCATTCGATCTCTAAGGATTAGAAATTTAAGCTCAAACCCATTTCCCAGCTATTTCCTTTCGTTACAGTGGACATACTCGGACCTTTTTGGTCCAACAGAAAAGTAACCAAGGTATTTGTTAGGTTATGATGTTCTTGTTATGCTTGGGTAGTCGTAGTCTTAGTCATAGATTCGCTGTAGCATGAAGAGCTGATAGTGAGCCTATAGATTATGTTACAACCACCAGTTGAGTGTTAAATTTGGAGGTTTAAGTTTATGGCGTTTCTCATATTTGGACTTAGGTGTTGTTCAAGGATCAGTGCTCTCATATCTTCTTTTCTTTCATGTTCTTCTTGGGTTATACAACAACGCCAATCAACTTGGAGTAATATTCTACCTTTCTTCTCCTCTGTCGCTCATTGAACATACTACTTCAGGTTCTGTCTTGCAACATCTTGAAGCCTTCTCATTGTTTCTGCACATCCAGAAAGGCCATCCTACTAGTTGTTGGCAGTAGATGGCATACTGTGCCCTCTTTATCTATGTGTCTTGTTCCTATTTTGTTGCCACTCCATACTTGAAGGTTTTTAATCATCAGACAGAAGTTGACCGATGGTGGGTCTAGTTCAAGCTGATGAAGCCAAATCATACAGAAATCTATATTTAAGAGCCCTGTACTGGTGGCAAGGAAGTTCACAAAGCATTAAGTGCAACCAGAGTGAAACGCGAACTTGTGTATAAGGATCACTTTTGGCTGGATAGAGACATTCCGATGTGACCTCTCTTGTGCTGGAGTCCTCTCTCTAAGTTCAAGGTTGTGGTGCCCTCACCTTAGGTAATTTGTAGGATCCTCCAGCTTACAGCTCAGGACACATTCCTGGGACCTCAATGAAGCGTTAGCCTTGGTGATCAAACCTTCTTGATAAGGGTTTGACTATCATGGGTACAAAATGGTGAATTAGAAAAATAGTATTGTCTTATTCCATAAAGGTACTTTTATATTCTCAAATGCTACTTGTAAATTGCACAAGAGATTGCACTCATGTGACCCTACATTTTATGCATTTGGGAAAAGATATTTGAATTTTACAAGATTGGAGTACTTTTACTATTTAAGATAGTAATTAGACTCATCTGAATCCAAAATTTTAGACCCATGTAAGAGTTTCCGTCTTGATAGACCTACTGTATAACCTGCGAGGGTTTATTTTATGACCTTGTTTTTATCCCTTTCATAGAATCCAGAATAAGTATCAAAGCTTTTCTGCCCCACCATTGCTTGGCAGTTGCACTCCATTACCAATCTTTTTCATATGAACCTATTCAGTAGACTTACTAATTAGCATATGGGATTGTCATTCCACTGTGCTCAATCTGCTGATGTATAGGTTTAGTGGTGGCAAGATACAGTACAATAACTTGAGTATTGAGGAAGAACGAAGAAATGGTGTGGTTAACCAACTAAGAGAAGGCATATTACCGAGTGTCTGGAAAGATAATTTGGTGGGTACGAGGGAAGGAAGTAGTTACATAGAGATATTTAATGTGATTTACCTGTGGCTAGAGCTTCTTACTACTAATGATTGCAGACAAAGAAGAATGCCTGAAGAAGCCTCGATTCCCGATGTTTGCGTTCTGTGCATAAAGGAAAGTGAATCGCATGCTCATATATTTATACACCGCGAGCTTGGTTGCGTTAGATAGTAGTCTAATGTTTGGGCTTTGGACTGAGAGAAGGTATTGAAGTAGTATATGTACTAAGGTTTAGATACTCTATTATGTATGTGAAATAAGACAAAAACTATCCTCTGCCTATTTTCTGTAGGCTTCTTCTTCCCTATTAATATCTTTCTATTTTCTTTGTCCTCATTGTTGATTGATTACATGGTTTCAGATCATTTATCTCGACAACAAGGATCAAGCAACAAATTAATGTCTAAGAATCAACGCCATGTCCCGTCGATGTCAGACTGAATATATCGAAGAGGTTATGAAACTTTGTGATTTTTGGTTCATGTTCTAAACAGTGGGTAGGTTTCACTATTAATAGAGATTGCGTCAACATACTTATCTAGTTGAATGCTGATGAGCTACGTTCTACAGAACATCCAACTCCAAAATTCAATTCTACTTTAGTGAGAATGACAGAGCCCAGAGAAATCCATTAAAGTGATTTGGAGATATACATCATAAAGCCACATAGGTCGCTAATTAGAAAGTGTGATAAAATATACTTGTTAACGAGCCTACAGGTAGCGAAAGACCAAAGTGAGATGGGACATTGATAGTAAACCAGCATAAGAATGAGTGTGGCATGCATGAGGACATGACACTTGATTGAACTGAATGCCGAAAAAGGATTCATGTAGCCGACCTCTAGTAATTGGAGAAGACTTATTTGGGTTGAGTTGAGTTGAGAATGCTAGATCCTGTTAAATATAGCATTCTAGCCTGTTTTGGATATAGTGCTCTGTTGTTAAATCTCTCTTGTTCTGTTCTAATAGCAGATTATGATCTAAAGTAGTTTGAAACTAGCATTATTACATTACATCCTACTATTGATGGTTATCCCTGTACTGTGGTGATTGGTCAGTCACACTAATATAATCATTGCTGAAATATTTTATAAGAACATGCCTGTACTCTTTTTACTCCGTGCTCCATATAAAACCTTTAGTTGCTTTTATCCTGTCTCGTTTGCTTTCTTTAGTATTTACTTGGGACAGTATCTGATGAAGATGCGAGGATCATGAGTTAAGTGCGCGGGTACATGCAGTGGTTAACTGTACTGATCAATTTGTCTAAACCACTTCTTATTCCTAGACAACACGAGAAGCTGTAATTGCTACTGCGAAATGAATATCGAAGGCCGATGGAAAAAATGGAGTTAAATAGGCAGAGGTCAGTATCAGTACTTCTATAGCATTTGAGTTTTTCCCCACTATGTCAACTTATTTCTGTAGGATGTGCTCCATATCAAATCCTCATATGGAATGAATTTGAATATTGGGATTGAATGAGTTGTAAGTTAACACTGCTGTTCATGCTATTGTTTTTACGCTGTTTGTGGTGTTGTTAGTCCTGTTGTCAAGGCGAACTCAACTGTTAAATTCACACACATCTATGCATGTCCGATTGTTATACCAAATACCTCTAAACATCAAGGAATGCTTATGAGCTGTAATGTTTTCCTACAACGCAGATGCAATATTCTCTGGTTGCAACATTGCTGAAATCTGAAATTGTGTTCTGCACTATCTCCTTTAACATGCTTCTAAAACATTTCAAAATTGCTTTGGTCATGCAGTACAACATTACACTTTCGTACTCTCAAGTTTCTGAATAGAATACTTCAGCTCTTTCTGAATATTCAACCTTGAAGGAGACAGCACAATATCCTTCCACACAGAACCAGCTTCATAGGCTGGGTTGGGGCGCCTGTAAAGTTCATATATGTTGTCTGCTGCCTCGTTCAACCGTCCGACCATTTTTAAACAGTTGATCTCATCTGGATCAACCAGTAAAGTCTTGTCTTTGTCTTTCCATCCTATCAACTTCAGACCACAATTATCTCAGTATCGTCAGTAATTGTATAAGAATTGGAATAGAAACAAGGGTCATAATACCTTTGGTGGGCCCTCCAAAGCATTGGTAAGGTAGAGCCTCGCATTGTCCACTAGGTTGCAGTAAGTCGAAAAGGCATTGGCAAATCTTTTGTGGGATGTTAACTGTGACCTCACCCTCACAGCTCTTCTACACATGATTGCTCTCCTGCGAAAACATAAACATGAATTTGTCTGCTATTTTAAATTTATCAAAAAATCACAAGTCTATGGATGTATTTGATGTGCTTGTGGTAAACTTCATAAACTTATGCAATCTTGAGGAGTACTTGAGATGATGTATGATAATTTAATCCACATACCTTATGCCTCTAATAACAGCTAAATAAGCATCACAAACGACCCCAACGAGCTCTATCCTGTATGGTCTTCTCTTTTTACGTTCATCAGGTTCTCGTTCTTCTTCTAGCTGTTCCCAGTAGTTTTCAGTCACAACTCCATTTTCGGTCTTACTATAACCAGCTCCCATTCGGTAACGACGTCTGTGGACATTCCTGGCCATAGTTATTGTCTGGACAACAAAGGGTAACCAAGAGAGGGTGCCATCCATTATCACATCTCGTCCTTCATTCAGTGCTGTTACCAGGAGGGATGATGCTGCGTCTGTAGATGATTGGTGCACCTGTTTCAATAATTTATCCATCCCAGGATTATCCCATGTCAGGTGAAGTATAATTACATCATAACTATATGCAATTGCATGTCCTGTTTTAGGTTCTGATTATTTTGCAGGTACATACATTTGCATTACCCTAGTTCCTACTGCCAAATAGGCAGAGTAATAATATAATATCTGAAAGGTGTGCAAAGCTGAGAATCAATTATATGCAAGTACAAGGTCAAAATCATGACATAAACCCCCAGAGGGTAGCCCAGTGGTAGATCGAGGCTTTACGAAGCCTGAGATTTTTGGTTTCCTTTCATTCCTATTCTCCCTTCGCACCAAAAAATATTTCATGTTATTTACAGCATTAGGTTTTGTACATTAAAGTTAGCAATGATCAAAGGTCTTGCAGAAATAGAGCGGAGGTAGGAGTCGATAAGATTTGAAGTTTAGTTTAGAGCTTTGTAGAGAGAGAGAGATATGAGATGAAAAAAAAATACCAATTCAGCTGTTTGAAGCATATCATGATGGCCCCTGGAGCTGAGAGCTTTGTAGATGACATCCGATTCTTTGAAGGCGTCTGCCTCTATAATAACAGCATTTGCTGCGGCTCCTGCCCAGAATGGTCTGTACCCAATGAAGCACAACTTTCTAAATTTAGCACATTCAGTTTTACCATTATTTTTCCATAATGATTATGAATCAAAGAATCTTGTTATTTAGCAATCAAATTTTGTACAAAAAATTAACTGCATTTCTACTTTTCTCATGTTTCAATTTGTCACTTACTCTTTGAGAATGTCCTTAAGCACAGTACTCTTTCCAGCTCCCATGCCGCCACCCATAAGGAGGAGAACTGGACTTCTATCTTTGTGGGCCATTGGGACCATAACGTCGGTACACTGTGAGTCATCAGCAGACACAAGGCCTATCGCTTTCATCTCCTCGACCAATGTGTTGAAAACTCTTGCCACCTTCAGGTTCTTTGTCACCCTCTCAAATCTCTGTTCCCTATCTCAGATCAGACATGATGAACATGAAGTTTTGATCATGGTATAATAATATCAAATGAGAGATCAATTTTTCTTTTTTTGCCAGATAAGGCTTGTCAATAATGCTGAATTCGATTTTGAGTCCGTTTGAATCATTGACAAACACGTGTTTTATTGTTATATACTGAAGTTCTTGCTATATTGCAAATGATATAAAAGGTTGCATTATCATTTTAGGATGTGGCACTGTTTAATTTTGACCTAACATATTAAGCATAGATTTGACCTAACATATTAAGCATAGATACGGACCTTGTAGCTGCCATTACAAGGTTCTTGAGTTTCTTTTTTGCCTCTGCCTCTGTCTGATCAGAGCCCAATACCTAAAAGTTCATGTCACATTTTAGAACTCTATTTTGTAAATTTTCTGATGGGAAACTAAAACAAAGCACGGAAGATCTGGAAAGACTTTACCTGACTGATCATAGAATGAGCGTGGCTCCAATGAAATGCAAAGTAGCTAAGAATGCATCTCTCGAGTTCCTCCACAAACTTTATAAATAGTGAATCCGCTTCAGGATCATCGGAAAAGAATGAATAAATGTTTTCCTCACACCCTTCTGCTTTCCTAATATAATCACAAGCTAACTTGCACAGATGTGGGCATTCTCTTCTATCTGCAAACCCCATCTGCCTAGCTGCATGCACCCCGTGCAAGATGTGTTATATGTGTATATATATATTTGTTAATGTATTATGTATAAATATGTATATTAACACATATGTATATGGCGATGTAGCAACTGTTTTCAGGATAGAATTTCTGTGCACTAGACTGCCCTGCGGGTCCGGCCAAATGCATGTGGATAAAATGAATCGAGCAAAGCATGGGGGAAAAGATCAGGAAAATGGAGATGTATCAGTAATTACCTACATAATGGGGGAATCGTTCGAGCTTGATGGCCTGACCGGTGTCAGAAACTCTTATCCTGGGTACGATCTTCTGATCTCGTTTTCTCTTCAGGCTAAAATGCATCGCCGCAGCGATGATCAAACCAATGGAAGAAGCTACAATGATTTGTGTGTACGTCGGTTTGCCATAATCTGAAATCAAGATTTCGTGGGAATGAGAATTTTTCGATTTTCACCAGCAATATTTGATTGTAATTCTTTGAGATGCATGCAAAATGAATGAATGGAGCTTACCTTTCTGCATTTCTTGGTGCTAATGTAAGAATGAGACCTACAGAAAAATTGAATCTTGTGCTGGGAAATTTGTTTGCATACAGAAGCAAAACAAAAATATGTTCTTGACTGAGAATGTTTCTTCAATTTTGCAGGTTAATCGTTATGGTTGTTTTTCACCTTTTCTTGGAACACAGGTTAAAAGTTATATGTGGTGTATGGTTTTCATGAAACAGCAAATTGAGGGTTATTACCCATTTATAGTAAACAGTAAATGGTAATTACTAGTAATTAGCATGCGAGACCGTCAGTGTGGTTAAACTACTCTGTCAATATATAATAACTTCTGTATAATACATATATATAAAAAATATATAGGGTTTAACTAATATCCCCACTAGTTGCAGGAGTTTAGCAATTTTTCCATTTTTACTTTCCCAAAATGCCCTCACTTTTTAATTTTTAATATTTATTTGGAGGGGTAAAAATGTCAAAACTGTGTATAGAAAACTGTGTTTATATTTAATGCATGTGAAAAGTACATATGCAATGATTGGAACATTGATTAGGGCAATGATTGAGATGATAATTAATTATCAAGCACATTTTTGTATACACAATTTTGACATTTTTACCCCTCTAAATAAATATTAAAAATTAAAAAGTGAGGATATTTTGAAAAAGTAAAAATAGGGACATTGCTAACCTCCTACAACTAGTGAGGATATTAGCTAATCCAAAAAAAAAAAAATATATATATATATATATGCGCACGTAGTAGGAAAGAAACATAGGAACCGTCCACAACGAAATCTTTTACTGTATGCAAAAATTTACGAAGATAATAGCGAAAATTTGTATTGTATTAAAAAAACTCAACAATCGAGATTAATTCCTAAAATATTTAGGTTCTTATTTGAGTGACTATTTATATAAATAATATTATAAATCACAAGTATAATTTGTGTAATCAACTTTTTTTTTTTTGGGGTGGGGTTATCTCCAAAAATATTTCCACGAAAAATTAAAATATTTTTAATGAAAACATAAGAAATCAGATATTAGTGAAGGGAAAAGAAAAATGAAAGAAACAAAAGAATGCTCATTTTTTCTTTTTGACTTTCAACTATATGAGTTTTAACTTTCTTTTTCCATCTCAATATTACTGTTTTCCTATTTGAAATCATTACACATTCAAAAAGTAATTATTTTTAAAAATTTATGAATATTTGATTTATACAATGATATAAAAATTAATACTCCCTTTATCCCTACTCCCTAAACATCCCTAAACCTAAACGATTGTTCAGTTTAAGTTTTGAAAAATCAATCTAATTTATTACTGAAGTAATTATTTGACATATTATTCATTGATTTTTAAAATTTAAAACTTAAAATTTCAATATTTATAAAAATATTATGTTAAATTATCAATACTTTTTTTATAAATTCTAAATAACAAGTTGATTTTCAAAAAAAAAAAAGTGGATCAATTAATAAAATTTTATTAAAAGAAAATAATCAGAGTAGGACCATTTGGATCGAAAAATGAAAAAATAGGGAGGTGGAATGGAAATATGGGTATTGCTTTCCAAATGAGGGAAAACTCTTTTGCTTGTGATTTTCTCTGTAATTGTAAAACCCCACTTCTGTTTCTTTCTTTCTTTCTTCTTCACTCTGCTCTGCAAAAACCATGAATTTCAGAATTCCCGCTCGTTTTGCGTCTTCAGATGCAGCCGTCTCCATTAAAAGAAGAGCTAATAACCCTATAGGTAAGCTCTCTTCTCTACTCCACGCACCATCTGCTAAAGTGAACCCTATACCCTCGTCGCAAAGCTCAGTTCCCAACACTCGAACCCCACTTGAAAAGTTTCTTGAGACCAACTGTAAATCAGGAAACATAAATCTGGACGAAGCATTACACTATTTCGATTCCATGCTTCACTCCCAACCCCCTCCTCCCATTTCATCATTCAATTTACTGCTTGGTGCTGTTGCCAAAATCAAGAATTATAATACTGTCGTTTCTCTTTGTAATAGGTTGAACAACACAGCCACATTGTCACCTAATTACATCACCTTAAACATTCTCCTCAATTGTTATTGCAATTTGAGGCAAGTGGGTTCCGCATTTGCAGTAATGGGTTTAATTATTATGAAGGGGTATAGTCCAAATGCGTACACTTTTACGTCGTTGATTAAGGGTTTGTTTATGGAAGAAAAGGTTATTGAGGCTGTTGGTTTGTTCAAGAAAATGGTTGGATTGGGTTTTAGGCCTCATGTTGTTACTTTGGGGACTGTGATTAATGGGTTGTGTAGGGCTGGCAATACTATGCTCGCTCTTAGGTTGCACGAAGATGTGGTGAGTGGGAAATCTGGTTTGGGTTCTCAATGTAAGCCTAATCTAGTTTGTTATAGCACGATTATTGATAGTCTGTGTAAAGATAGGTTAGTTGATGATGCGGAAAATCTTTTCTTGGAGATGAAGGGGAAAGGGATTTCTCCGGATGTGGTTGTTTATAGTTCATTGATACAAGGTATGTGTAGTTCTGATAAGTGGGGGGAGGCAAAAAGATTGTATTGTGAAATGGTTGATGAAGGCATTCATCCTAATGTTGTTACGTTTAATATTTTGATCAATACACTTTGCAAGGAAGGGAAGACCAAGGAAGCGGAAGAGTTGCTTGAGTTGATGGTTCAGAGAGGTGAAAAGCCTGATTCTTTTTCGTATAACGCATTGATTGATGGGTTTTGTTTGGAGGGTAGGGTTGATGATGCACGGGCATTGCTTAGTTCAATGGTGGCTAAGGGTCACAAAGCTGATGTTATAAGCTACAACACCTTGATAAATGGGTGTACCAAGAATAAGAGAATGGAGGAAGCTATGTGGCATTTTAGACAAATGATTCGAGATGGCATTGAGCCTACTGTTATCACGTATAACACCTTATTAACGAGTCTTTTCCAGGAAGGTAAAGTTGGGGATGCTCAGAAATTGTTTGGTGATATGAAAGTTCATGATGTCAGACCTAATTCGGTTACTTATAACATATTCCTGAATGGGCTTTTTAAGAACAACTGTGTTTTAGAGGCTGAGGGGTTGTTTCAAAGCCTAGAAAACACTGGAGTTGAGATGAGCATTGAAATGTTTAACATCGTCATTGATGGCTTATGTAAATCTGGAAAGGTTGAAACTGCTTGGAAAATATTTACAGGATTGTCTCAGAAATGCTTGGTGCCAACAGTTGTTACATTTTCCATGATGATCCATGGGTTCTGTAAAGTAGGACAGTTAGAAAGGGCAAATGAATTGTTCTTGGAAATGGAAGCAAAGGGTTGTGCTCCCAATGTTGTCACATTTAATATACTTATGAGAAGCTTCTGTCGTGAGAATAAAGCTCTTGAAGTGATTTCACTGCTTAAGAAAATGAAGGAGAAAAGTCTTGTACCGGATTCGTCCACAGCCTCAATAGTGATAGACTTACTAGCGAAAGATGATAACAGTAGCAAATATCTTAACTTGATTCCCACTTTTCCAATTGCAAGATAACTGAGAATTAACATGCCTTGCAAATTCCCAGAAACATCATAGTTGGTGTCAAACTGGAGGACAATTGAGGTCTGACATATGGATTATCAGGTATAAGATCACTTTAGTTGAGTTCATACTAATTTTTAACTCTCTTCTTATCGGTATATCTACCAGAGAAAATATTGACATACTTTCCTTGCTATGTCTGCAGGGACGTGGTGACAACAGATGTGATTTCCATGCCTTTTTTCTTTCGGTAATTCATCTGTTGAAACAAAACAACTAGGACACCTACACAAAGGTACCCTCTGGATATACAAGCAAATGAAATCTACAAATTTACTTGAAAACTGTTTCATCGATCCCCCAATGTTTACAAGCACACTAGTTGTCAAATTCCTTTACATTTTCTTCCAAATTCTCATATTGTCCACCTTTAGTTATCTGTTTAAGCACCTGATCTGTTCTTTGATTCTTCCATTGCCTCAGGTGGTAGACTGAAGCTGCAATAGCAAACATCTTAATTTAGCAAGACACCATCTCAGTACTTCTCTCCACACTTCCTGAAAGAAATTGCACTGGAAGAACAGGTGACTTCTATTTTCCCTCTGATTTTTCGCACAAAACACAAGAATTTGAATTTTAAACTTCCCACGTCAACTTTTTTAGGGTGTACATTCATTCCATAAACACCAATGAAAAGCTGACAGATTTCCTTGACTATGTGATGGTAACCACTACTGCTGACGACACCTTACTTTGTTCTACTTTTTTTGGTACTCTCTAACGCAGAATGTATATAAAATTGTCCATCCCTGTCGTGGCCTATCTCATTTCCTCAGCCTGAACATTTTTTCTGACTCCTTACATTATTTTCCTTTCTCCTTATGTCTTGTGCCTCATTTAAATCAAGTAAGGGGATATAGTAGGATATGCTTACCATCCATTGTCACCCCAAATATCTGCAATATTGCATTATCTTTGCTCACAGCATCATAAATGATGGTAGCCAGAGTAGTCTCTCAATAGTCTAAGGTACTACCGGTGCACGGTGCCAGTTCTCTATCCACAACAAAGTTTCTCTTTAATTCTCGATTATGTATTCGATGGATGGCCTAACATAATCCCCTAGTTTCATTACCATTTTCCAAGTCCAACAACAGTCCACCTCTTTGGCACTTCCTCAGGTCTCTCCCTTTTAGCACATACTCATCCCGCCATTTCCCCCATAGAGAGTTTTCTTTAATTGCAGTATCCTATGAGTTTCTGTAATTGTTGTTCTAAGTGCTCCTGTTCGCATGAATGAGAATACTATTCACAAATATAGCCTTAGATCCTGGTTAGTATCTTGCTGAAGAGTCGATGAACTTTGTAGTTTAATTGTCTTATTGGATTTTGTCCTTTCCTTTCTCTCGAGTAATTGCTTCAAATTGGCTTTGGAAGAAAATAAAAATAATTCAGGAGAAGATTATTGGAGTTTCTTGCTGTTTTTTATTTTACTTGTTAAGGAGTGATGCTTCTCCGATGGTTGCTGTTTTCCAGTTCTCCTTGCTTCTTTTTCTCTTTTCTGAATGTCACACATTCCCTGTTCTCTTTCTCTCTATGTCTACTTGTGTGTGTTGTTTTCATCTAATAACTTCTTTCGTATTCTCATACTATATGCTTACTAATAACCAGATCGCTGTGACCGCCCTATATAATGCTTTTTGTTGCTTTCGACTTTCTACTATGTTAGGAGTTGCTGGAGTTTGGATTTCCATTTTATCTTGGCACTTCATTTCTGCTGCAGTTAATGTCATGTGATTCGTAGAAGATGGAGATGGAATTATTACTCGTTCAAAGATGCTCTTTGGAACAAAATATTACATGATGATTTGCAAAAAAATGTCCCTATTTTCTTTGTTCAATTAGTTTCTCCTCTCTGCTGTACAGGATATGTGCTTTACTTGCATGTACCGCTTCTGGATACTGTTGACGTTCAGCTGCTTTATGTTACCAGAGTTCTGGTTGAAGCAAGTTTCTATCTTCCGGCTGACATGTTGAACAGGTTTGAATCCAACTTTGTTAAGCATGCTCAGCTTTCCCTGTTTCTTTAACTTTAGTTTCATCGAATTTTACTTGCATTAGTAATTAGTGTTGGAAATAATGGGGACTTTGTCCCACATTGATGGAAATAATGGTTGAATGAAGAATTGTTGGGAGATAATGAGTTAAGCTTAAGGGGCTTTGTCCCACATTGGTGAAGTGAGAGAATAGATGTCACTATATAAGTGGGAACCCAACAGTGGAGCAATTTTCTAGCAACATTATACCACTTAAAACCCGCTTGCATGCGCCTGCCCTGCAAATAGAGGTCCATTCGAAGGTAAAAATAGCTCGACTCATGTGTGCGCGCCACCTGTGGAAACGAATGCTGGATCAAAATTTCGGGGCCTGATCAACCCACCGTTTTGCTACCATCGGGATTTTATTTTTCCCAACAAAATAAATTGAGAGTAATTCCAACGTTTGAATTCCTGATTTAGTGGAAATGTTAGAATTAATTGGTCTTTAACCACTGATTAATTTGGTGGAACCGTTGCACTCTCTAATCATTATTTAGTCGCTGATTTCCAGCAATTGAGTGGATTGAATGGAAGCCATTATCTCTCTCTCTCTCTCTCTCTCTCTCTTTGTTCTTCTCAGCCTTTGCGCGTTCATCGGGATTTCTCAAAGTCCTTCTTCGCTGGTGAGGCTTTTAGTGCTAAGAAGATTTCACGTTTGTATCCTGGAAAACAGATGCTCGTAACATCCTCTAAGAACTTTCGTTGAGGGGCAAATCTGTTTTAAGGAGTTCGTGTTACACGAGCCTTGGATTTCCCTGTTTCATATACTCATCTTCTAAATATCTTAAAACATATTTCTTTATTTCTTAGATAGTTTTGGAGTATTTTCTGATGGCTAATGACAGTGGAGGTGTTCCTTTTTCTACCACTGGTGTGTTTGAGTCTGACAAGGTTATCTTGTCTAAGGCAGGAATGTTTGTTGGAAAGGGGTATGCATCCCCTGGGTTGTTCAAAATATTTGTAATGATTATTGTCAATTAAATGAATGCAAGTACCTCTTTTGCTTATTTGATTTGAGTCTTCTAATCTATGGCATGATAGACGATGTCATGTTTATAATAATTCGTTTTACCTATTAGTTAACTTAAACCATCTATCAACATGGTCAATCGACTTAGAACAAAAGTGTGAAATTTGCATTGAAGCAAAACTAACAAGATCATCTTTCCACACTATGGGAATGAGTAGTGAACCACTTGAATTTACATAGTGATGTTTGTGTTTTGAAATTCATTCGGTGGTAATAAATATTTTATCACATTTATCGATGATAGCACAAAATATTTCTATGTATATTTGTTTAAAATCAATGAGTATAACAAATGTATCTATGTTAATTTATGTCTTTATGTTGATGACATACTAATTGTTGGAAGTAATGGCACGTCGTTCAAATCGACCAAGAAAATGTTGAATTTTAAATTTGACATGAAATATATGCTTGCTGATGTGATTTTAGTTGTCAAAATCATGAGAATTCATGATGGATTAATTATGAGTCAAGCCCATTATGTTGTTAAAATTCTAGAAAAATTCAATAAGAATGATTATGGAATTGCAAGGACACTATTAGATATTAGTGTTGATATATCCAATTATAGAGGAAAGAATATTTCTCAAGTAGAATACTTTATAATTATTGGAAGTATAATATATCTAATGAGTATTACAAGGCCGAATTTATGTTCTACGATAAGTTAAGTTGATACACTAGTATTCCAAGTATAGACCATTGAAAAGCACTAGTGAGAGTATTAAGGTATTTACGTCATACTCGAGAATATGAATTACATTATAGGAATTATAGGAGATATCCATCCATTTGGGAATGATGTAGCGATGCTAGTTGAATATCGAATATAAAAGATTGAAAATCTACTATCGATTATGTATTCGCACTGGCTGGAGTAGCGGTATCATTGCTTTGCATAAGTGTAGCGAAGAGGCGGAATGACTACGCCATTTGTTGAAAGATGAATCAAAGTGGAAAGATCTGTACAACTTATTAGTTATAAGCGGTACATTGTGATAGTCAATTAGCGATTGGAAAAGTACATAGTACTATGTATAATGGTGAGTCGAGACACATTTGTCGTCACATAATACAATTACTCTTAACTGGAGTTATATTTATTGATTACGTAAAATCAAAAGATAACATTGTGAATATGCTACCGGAGGGTTAAACAGATAAGTAGTTGATAGGTTGGCAAGAGGAATGAGATTAAAGCCTTTGGAACTATAAAAGTATTATGAAGGGAAACTCAACCTAGTTGATTGAAGATCCTGAGATCTGCGTTCAAAAGGACAACCTACTTGTAACTTAGTGGGTTACTGGGAGAATGAGGTTCTACAGTAACCTCAACCTTTTTCTGTCATCAAAACAGTGATATAACGGATAAAGATAGTGATACAGTTGCTTTAATGACTCTTAAGTGAGTAATGCCATTCAACTCAAGAAGTCATCTATGTGAGAGAAGTGAGGCCACTTCAAAGGAGAGTTATTAACACTCGATTCTTTAGAAACTCTGGCACAAGTCCTGGCCAAATGAACAAAATCATGAGAATAGAACAAAATGAAAATGGTTCATGTGTACTGAATGTGGGTTCTTTACACAATAAAGTAGGATAGTTCAAAGATATAGTGCCTATTGGACAACTAGTAAAGCCAACATACTTTACAAGAGAAAAGTTTCAAAGGGTAATGCTAACTTTCTCTATACATGGATCGGTTGATGAACATCGAGTTAAATATAGTATCTCATTCATCTAGGGGATTGTTGGAATAAGGTGAACTTTGTTCTACATTGATTGAAATAATGGCTGAATGAGGAATTGTTGGGAGATGATGAGTTAAGCTTAAGGAACTTTGTCCCAAATTAATGAAGTGAGAGAATAGAACTCACTGTATTAGTTGGAACCCAATAGTGGAGTTCAAATTGTCTAGCAACATTATACCACTTATAACCCGCTCGCGTGCACCTACACCTGCCGACACGAAGCCGGATCAAATTCGGGGGCCTGATCCACCGTTCCGCTACCATCCGGATTTGGTGGAAACTTTAGAATTAATTGGTCTTTAACCACCGATTAATTTGGTGGAACCGTTTCACCCTCTAAATTATAATCATTATTTAGTTGCCGATTTTCAGCAATTGAAGGGACTGGACGGAAGCCTTTCTCTCTCTTTTTCTTCTTCTCAGCCTTTGCTTGTTCATCAGGATTTTTCAAAGTTACTCGTTTGCTGGTGAGGCTTCTAGTGTTAAGAAGACTTCTAGTTTTTCGTTGTATCCTGGGAAATGGTTGCTCGTAACATCCTCTAAGCAGTTTCATCGACAGGCAAATCTGTTTTAAGGAGTCATTTTATACGAGCCTCGGATTTTCCCTGTTTCAAATACTCATCTTTTAACAATATTAAAACAGATTTGGCTTTTAATCTACACCTTCCTCTTTCCATAAGTGTTTCTGCAGGTTTCACACTGGTACAAGGACATACAATTCGGGGTTCAAGTACAGAGATACTCAATTGTTAGGTAGTTCACAGCTTCATATCATCAAACAGATAACGGGATCATGACATATTTGCTCTAACCGTGTCTCTGGAAACATTTAAAGACTCCTTTCTTTGGTAATATATGTCAAACATGTCATCACTTCATCTTTAGTCGGTGATGAGATATGTTCCCAAAGAAAAGGAAATAACATCGACCCCATGAATTGCCTTATCGATGTTTTTTAACTATCTTCAGCTATTTGAAAAATACTAAAGAATTTTTACCTAATTAATCAGTAAATATCTAACATTTGGTATGATATGAAAAAACTACCTATACCTTAGCATTTTCAGAACTGTTTTTTACTTTCATTTTTCATTTTTCATGTTCCAATTCCAAGTTCTCGTTTCAGAAGTTTTAAGATATGGTAAGCCTGTTTATATTTTCATTCTATATCCTCAAGAAGCTATCTTTTATTTTTGATGTACTGCTTGGAACATCTTCCACTACTTAACTCAAATGACAATGTAACACTACCTTGAGACCTTCCATAGGAAACTACGCATGCACATAAGTTTGCCAGAAATTACGCAAATACATATCAGTTTACCAGTTATAGGGAGTACTAGGCGATATATCCTTTATGATCACAGCATTTAAGTTTCTTCTTCTTTTTCTATTTCCGGGTGGAATTTGTGCATTGAAGTCATTTTTCTCAGACAATCCCTTTTCTTCTATTTAGACAGGCAATAAAACTCGTATTTTTTTTTCCAGTTACTATTTTCTCTTGGTTTTTCCAAAGTAACGATATCATTACTTTATGTTGAAACATGACCTGCAGATATATACAAAAGGATGATGAGATTATTCTTTAATTTAAATGATTGGACGACTCTATATTTTTGGTTATTATTTCAGAGCATTGCATGAGTTGGGATTCCTTGTTAGATAACAGGATTGCGATTAATTGAGCGGCAAACTGGGATGATGAAATCAGGTTGATTGCGGAAGTTGAGTGATGATTCAATCACTTTGGAGGGGTTCATAAAATACGGAAAAAGCTGCCTGAGTGAGAAACTTGAAGGTTGTTGGCAAAAATTAATGGCTCGCTCTGCAGACCGAGGAAAATAAATCATACTGACCTGCAGGCAATATGGTGGTCTGATTTCTGGTAGCTCTTATTCATATTCAGATCATCAGTCTTTAAAATTAGAAAGCAGCAAAGCAAGCCACAGTTGCATGACAGGATTCGTTGTGCTCGAAGTTGAGGGGAATGAAGCCTGGTCCGAAATCATTCTAATGGAGAATATATGAATTCATGGGGAAGATCTCGCACCAGACAACATTCCCCTCAACTATTGATCATGAGAGAGAGAGAGAAAGATCAAGAGTAGTTTTGATTTGGCCATGCAGTTTTCTTAACTGATTTTCTTATATAGTACTTAAGAATGAAGAGAGATTCTTTCTCTGTTAACATACTTTTCTTATACATTGGGATCAACACTGCACCCATCAATTTCATGCATGCATCGCGGGGGTTGTACAGTACAGCTACATGTAATCAACTCTTTTCTCATTCAATCTTTATATTAAAGTGGTCTTAAGTATCACTTTATGTGTTGATATTATTCTCTTGGTGATGGAAAAATGAAGTCAACTCTGCATAGCTGCTTTTCAAAGTAGGGATAACTATATTCCAAGAGCTCATCTTGCCAAACACACTTCAACTAGGGTTTTGTGGTGCGAATTTATCGATCGATTGATCGAGCATATAGCTTGAACTCATAATGATCTCCAACGTTTGCTTGCTGCAATAAAAGCTTAGGAAACAAAAAAATCTAACTAGTAGTTTGTGTTTAGGGTTTCACTTGGTTAAAAGGATGTTGAAATTTGGGTTATATTCTTCAAGTAGAAAGATGTGACTTTTGCTTCCCACTAAGGTAAAGAGGAAGGAGGGAGGTGTGGATCTCCATTGTTCAGTTTCTGATGGGCATATGCAGCAAAGCTAGTGTGATACCACGCTTAAGGGTCAAGCTAATAACAGATTGGCCTGTCAAAAAGAAAGCTCTTATTGGACTATATATGGATATAAAGTGGAAAGTTAGCTGAAAAAAAGAGGTGAAAACCTCGTTGTTTTTATATATGGTGGTTTGATATTTCTTCATTCTCAATCACTCTCTAACTTTTCTCTCTCTCTCTCTCTCTCTCTCTCTCTCTCTCTCTCTCTCACACACACACACACACACACACACAGACACACACATACAAACGCACGCACGGAAGATGATAGCAAGCAAAGCAGGGGAAGGGTCATCAGCACAAGTAGAATTAGCAAGCGCAGAGTGCTGCATGTGTGGTGACTATGGCCTATCTTCTGAGCTTTTTAGATGCAAAGTTTGTCAATTTCGATCCCAACACAGGTATATTAATCTATTGATTAATTATGGGTTTTACTTTTTCTGTAGTTTTTTGATCATCAATCTCATGGGGATTTATTTTTTAAAAAATTTAATTTATACTTAAAAACAACTTAGTTAATTACTAGATGGGATTTAATCAAGGCTTTTCCGGCCAATATTGTAGATATTGTAGCAACCAATACCCAAAAGCTGATGAGTCGTATGGAGTTTGCAACTGGTGCCTCATCATCACTGATCAGAAAGATGAATCGTCTGTTGGTGATCAGAAGACACAAAACTCCTCCAACTCGTCTTCATCATGCAGAAACAGTAGTGCTGCTGATCATCAAATCAATGATCATCCCACCTTCAAGACCAAGAAAAAGAATTACAACAATCAACATGGAGGCGGTCTACTTCTTAAGGATCGTAGAAAGCTGAATTTGAAAATCCAGCTGAGCAGCAGTCCTATCAAGAAACACAAGTTGCAGTTAGTGCCTGATCAGGCCGCGCAATCGCCATCTTTGGCTGCCCGGAAAAGGATCATGACAAGCGGCGGTGGTGGTATGATGGAGGAGAGTGTGATTAGGAGTAAGCCAAAGGTGGAGGAGAGATCAAATGGTGGTGGTGGTGGTGGTGGGATCACCAAACAAGTGTTTAGAAATAAGGTGAGAAGATATAAGCTATTGGATGAGGTCTCTAGTCAATGAACTGTTATTTTACTTCTATAGCCCCCCTCCAATATTTGCATACATATTAGGTTCAGGTAGATTGGCTATATATCAATGGTTTTGGGTATTGGTGGATTTTATGGTCCATCAAGAATATTTCATCAATTAGGGATCAATCATCCATATTGTATATAGGGTCCCCATACATAAAGACTTTTCAATGGGGGGAAATTAGGGTTAGGGGGATTCTATTTTTGACTTTTGACTCCTATATATATATAATGCACTAAGTCAATATGAATACATCAAAAATAAAAGATGTATTACTAGAGGCTTCTATGAATATTGCTATGATAAAGTGGAGTAATTTACCAAAATTGTGCAATGTGCACAATGGAATAATACTGGATGCCATTGCCATATGGGTGTTGGTCCTAAGTTTACTTTTACCATTTCAATCATTTTCTTGCTTATGGAATATAGAATATATAATGACCAAAATATCCTAGCTACTAGTTGATAAAAGAAGGATATATAGCTATTATTACATTCATAAAAAAACCTTAATTATCACCAAATTAATATTAATTAATGCATGATTTTAAGCTTTTTAATAATTAACATTTGAGGTGATTCATGCAAATATATATCAAATCAGAGCTTCATATTTTAGTATTTTCTACTATGATTCTTCTTTTCTTATGATCAGACTCTGTCCCAAAGGAAGATGATCATTATATGTCTGCCTTTACCTCATAATTAAAGTTTGAAACTTTTAATGCTTTAAAAGAAAATATTTAAATGAAAAATAAAGGATATAAATATATGGTGAATTTTTTGTTTAAAAAATTTTGGCATTTATGTGGCTTTAATTTCATGAGATTAGGTTTGTTGTAACGCATGATCTACATTACTTTATTCGTTCCAAAATGAAATGATAATTTTTTGTTCTTGATTTAAAACAAAAAATATTATTTATTTTGGGATGTAATGAAAAAATTGATCAGAAAAATAAGATGAAATATACAATTAAGTTACTGTGCCCCTAAAATCAGGCTGAGTGGGCGCATACGTACATTTGATAATGTATATAAAGGTTAGGTTTCTTCTATTTTAGACTAAACGTGTGCAGCAGAGAAGTTTCGTGCGTATTTTTTGGGGTCTTTTTGACAAGTCATGAGTAGAAATTATCTTTTTAGGAACTCGCAAAAAACACTTTCAATTAACTATAATTCTTAAAAGACCAATTTGGTTGTGAATCCTTCGGCCAACGAACAATGGAAGAGCAACTATGAGAGAGATAGAAAGAGTTTAGGGAGAAAAATAGATTTTATTCACGTATTAGAATATGGGAGTCCCATCTATTATATAGTGGGAGGCTCCATGTTATACAAGGAAACTAGATCAAATCAGAATCCTACTCTATTTAGGAATAACAACATGTGCTTTATAACACTCCCCCTTTGGATATTCCAATAGA
>JAOTQG010101161.1:0-13517 GCA_025631175.1 Iris virginica
AGGATAATTTCAATGAGACCATTTGATCAAATTAAGCAACATTAGTTCGTCCAATTATTATTAATTGCATATCTAAGCACTTTCAACAAGTTGAGATTTTCTGTGTATGTTTCATTCTCTATTTCATATCTTTTAAATACGGCATGTATCTAATTATTTAAAATTTAAAATTTTAGAATCATCTTTTAAATGGTTAGGATAGAAGTTTAAAATGTTGTGATAAAAAATGAGACACTAAATGAAACGGAGTATCTGGACTCACTTTCAACCATTTCAATACAGATAACAATGAATGGCCTTGAGTACTTCAAAGTTCAAACAATAATTAGTAACAATCGCATGATCATGGGAACCAATTAGAAATAGATGTATACCTCATCCTAATCGAATTCAATATCAATCCAGAGGAAAGTTACAATTCATCTTTTTGAAAATTGATGCATATCCCTTAGATACCAAGGGAAAACATAACAAATAATTGTGTTTCATTTATCAAAAAAATACGATTAACTAGGAGAACAAAAAAAGATCAGGCGTGAGAGAGCAAAATAACAAATGCACATTTATAAGCACATAAATTACACACAACAACAGACAACATGTAAAACATTCATATAATTTTCCAGGGTATCTAAAATCAAACAGAAACTAAGCAAAAAACGGTACATGTCAAAAAAAAAAAAAAAAATAATAATAATAATTATTATTATTAAAACAAAGTTTATTCTTCGTTTTGCTCATTTTCGAATGGAAAAAGCGGCATAACTATGCGAGGAAAACAGCTGAGCTTGCAACCCTGCTCTTTATCAATTTTAAGAGATTAGATTCACTGTCATGTATAAAATTCAAGAACGCAAGTGTAAAATTATCAATGTTACGGCATTACAATGATTATATGATCATGGTCCATATGGCCAGGATGCGAAAATTTAAGAACAATAGATAAAGAGGGTATTTTCTATAAAATTGGGACCAAGAGGAGAAATTTAGGGACGATATTTGACTTCACCCAAAAAATTTGGTGTTATTTGCCGTCAGGGTGCACTTTATATACAAGGTTTCAAAACTTTGCCAATAGTTATATGGAGTGCTTAGGCACTCCTTGCTCATGAAGTGTCTTAATGTACATAAATGTTATAAAATATGCACGTAACATAATTAGTAATGCACATAAATGTTATATGTGCATAATTTATAACTGTTATATGCATTATGGCACTCCTAGCACGCCGTATAATTTTCGAAACTTTGCCCGTTTGGATCATAACAGATACCCATTTCACTTTCAAGGATTTGGGCATCAGAATTCACAACCTGAAAAACTCTCCCATCCAATAAAACTTGAATTTTTGCTTCACAAAAATATTTTGGTGACTCAATTAAATTCTAGTAGAATATGCCACCATATATTAATGTTTCCTCATTCTTCTTTCAAAATTTTCAGTGCGGATACAGATCAATCAACTGATGTAACTGCCTAATGCAATATCAAAGGTAAGAGAAACATTTGTCCACGCTCAAAAAACTTCTCATGTACCAATAGTGACTTCCCATGCCCCCTTGGGGCCCAAAAAAAAAAAAAAAAAATGTACCAACAGTGACTTGAAAGTTCTGTTATCTTAAGTCTTAACCGTGTCATTGAACCACGAAGCTTGGTTCACATGCTTGTCGTCACAGACGACTGATCAGCAAAAAAAAAAGAAGCCAGAACACCAGATTGTTTGTTCCATTCAATTTCAACTACAAGTCAGTGTTACATTAATGCACTGGGAGAGCATATATTGGTCTGGCATTTTAACAAGTTGGATGTACCTTTGGAACAGAAAGAGCCTAACTACAGAAGCAAGCCACGAGTAGAAGGACAAAGGATCACACAGATATCGAGTCAGACCACTGCAATTCTGAGAATTTCAAAGCATATTGTTCTTTTGAGCGCATTTGTACTTTCTGTCAATTGAAGTATACACAATTGTTTTTGTAGTTCAGTTTTGATTTATGGTATACCATATAGAGGACCTATAAAGAAGATGGAACCAGAGAATTTAGTTTATGGTTCCGGGAAATAAAAAACCATACTTGACTTTACCTTTGCTCCAAATGCATGTCGAAAGTTGAAAGGCTAACAAATAATGCATATGCCTACGTCTTGGCAAAAAATTGAACGGTTAACAAAGCAAGCAAAAATCTACACTGGCAATGCTACAACAAACACTGGCAATCTCCTTCTACCAGTGGGAACATTAGAGACGATTGTTTATGTAAGCATCGACTTCTATTCTGATGGAGCTTTATCAGCTGAACCAGAATATCCAGTAAGCAGTCCATCACTACCACAGCATCAGAAATCATCTTATATGTTGTGACGAAGACCCCTTGTTCAATAAGGTGCCTAGGCTATTCAATAATCACATTGTAACATGTGAAGAACCATTTTTGGTATCAAGTCTATTTATTACAAGTCATATATAGTTGGAGTATCTAGCATCAACCTAACAGTGACTAACAAATCAACTGTACTGGATTAACGTATAATAAGCATTTAGCACCAACCAAGAAATTCCATGCATCATAGATAAGTATGATAAACAACGGTAGTTGGTGCATTATTCTATCATTGTTCACAGCAAATATCCTATAATACAAAAACACATCTAAGAAGTTATCAGACAGGGCAGAGGCTAAACTGAAATGGAATAGTGATTTGAAAATCCTTTTTGATCACGAAGTGAGTTAACCTGCCTTATCAGCAAATTTAGGTTTCAACCTCGCAGAGGACTATATTTCAGTAATTTCACCTATGAGTACAAAAGGTATACTTTCCTAGGCATTCTAGCATGTAATCATTTACATCTGAACTCATAGTAGCAGAAATTACCTAGACAAAATGATTGTAGAAACACTGAATGAGAACCACTATGGTTCCAGCGTTTCATCTTGGTCAGTCTCACATACTTTTGAACAAATTATCAACTTTCCCTCAATATACTGGTTCATTGAGTGAAACAGTGGTATAAGCATGCCTTCTGACAAAAAGCAAGTGCTAATCACATTACTGGGCAATTCAGTTTCAGTTTATCGCATACCCTATAGCGGTACAACAGAAATGCATAACCAGAGACACCTTTTTGTGTTCAATGATTCCTAAACGAAAAGATCATGCGTGCTTTTCTATTTTTTTTACCTCTGCTCTTAATGTGTACCGAACTTGGGAAGGGTAATAAAGAAAACAAATGTCTAGTCTGGGCATATTGCAACGAAGACCGGCAATCTCTTTCTTCCAGTCTGGCCGTATTGAATATTGTTTATGTAAGTATCAACTTCTTCTCTAGTTGGAACTTTACCAGCTGTAACAGAAGAGGGTAGTTTAACCTCAATCCTATCATCCAGAGGAGACCAGTCAGTGCCTGCAGTGATCATGGTGCTGCTGCTAGGATTTCCTTGTTTGATAGGCGAGATTGCTCGAGTTGTGGAGGTTGCAGATGGTGATTCTACTGTACTTAAATCCAGAGGAAACCAGTCCTTTTGTCTGGTGATCATTCTTCTGCTTCTGGGATGTTCTAGTTTGACTGGTGAGGTTGTTCGAGTTGTCTTCAACACTGCTGATGGTGATGCTGTTGTATTTAAATTCTGAGGAGGCCCGTCATTGTTTGATATGATCATGGTGGTGCTGCTGGGATGTTCTTGTATGATTGGCGAGATTGTCGGAGTGGTTATCAAGGCTGCTGATGGAGATGGTGACGCACTTGACTCATAATGAAGAAAACGACATTTAGAGCCATATGAGCAAGATCCTCGACCTGTATATGTTTTGCAAAGCTGAGCATACAACATAAAACAGCTAATCAGTAACATGCCTTACGTCCATATATATGCAACAGAAGTTGAAAGAATACAAAATCACCAACAAGAAGTTTGATTTGGTGCCTAATTATCAATTTATGATCACATAAATACAATTCCAGGCACATATGTTACCTCTGGTTTGCTCTTGTGTGGCAATCTGGTTGGCCTTAGATTTTCCTTCACATGAGAAAGCTGTGGAAAACAGTGGGTTGACATAATTTCATTAGTTTAACATGTCACAATATGTAGATAGTCACTGTAGGATAACAATTGACTTGTGTATTCGATGGAGTTGACGACAGGTCTCGATATGCAGCAGAATAAAACCAAAGACGGCTTAGGGAATAAAGCCAAGACCTAGGGTTTTCACACGCACAAACAGGGGGTGGAGGAAGAAACGTAATTGAGCTGAATAAAAAGATGATTTCGAAATTACATTATACTGGTATTTATTATAGGGCATAATTAGAAAAAAATGGAAAAGAAGTTGAAACCTACCCAAAATAAGCCTAACACAAGTGCTAACTTAATAATATACTTAAATTCTATCAAATCCATACAAAATATATCCCTAAACTAAACATATAAAATAAATAAAAATAACAGAAGCTATAAATCACAATAATTTACTTCTAGTCCAACATTAAAATTTCAAAGGATTTCAAGGTTCATCACGTAGCTCTATCAAGCTTAAGAAATGGAGTTTCTGAACAGAACAATAAAATAAAAATAACAGAAGCTATAAATCACAATAATTTACTTCTACTCCTGCATTAAAATTCCAAAGGATGTTCAAGTTTCATCACGTAGCTCTATCATAAGCCTAAGAATATGGACTATGGAGTTTCTGAACTGATGAATATGCAAACTGTAATAAACTGCAGGACTGTAACTGGGACATACACACTGTTGGGCCATTGAAAGTGTTTATTGTTCATTTGTTATTATGCGTGGTTGCTTTGAGAGTCGCTTATTATAATCCACGATAAACCTGAAATAAGGTCTAACCAGCTGATTTGAAAACTTGAGGAATGTATAAGCAAGTATTTCTCTACTTATAATATATCTTTAATTGATGGACACACAAATTTCTCCTACTAAACATCACTATAAGCTCGATTTCATTAGGCTTTAAGATTGCTACCTACCTTAACAAATATCAAATGCTTTCACCATTTTATGCCGGCAAAGAAAAAGGTTTCTAAGGACACAGAGTTCCATCAGGTAATCAAATTTAATTCCAAAAGCTGCCACTAAGGTGCAAGCACGAATCGATTGCAAGAGGCATAAGGTGCACATGACTCTGTAATCTAAATTAGTTGTTGAAAGTGTGTTGCTGTTGTTTTCGGCGAAGAGAACCACTCAGCTAATCTTAGATTATTCGTAAAGCCTCTACTTGTGCATCTAATAATAGCAATTTATTTTACAATTGACTATACAAATCCAAAATTTTCATTATATCAAATTGCTAAAGCAGAGAGAGGGAGACCTGGCATTTGGTTCCATAGCGACAGATACCGGAGTCTTCCCGGGACCGACAAAGTTCCTTCTTGTTAGAGCTCTTACTACCCCCGGACGATGATGAACCAGAAGAATTCGATTTTGAAGACGACGGCGAACACCTCACCCTCGGTCCAGCCGCAGATCCTACTAGAACGTCGTCCATCTCCATCACCAGCAGGCCGTCCAGCACATCATTCTCCCCCTTCACCGGTGGTGTCCAAAACACTGACGGTGATCTAGACCTCATCGGTGCCGTCTCCATGTTCTCAACAGCCGAAAACGGCAATCTTGCCGACAAGCCTCCTCTTGCACCTGTGCTTGATCCGCTAGAAAAACCAGTGCTATCGCGATATCGATGACTTCCAATCCTCGCCGCCGATTGCAGGGACACGATGAGCGAAGAGTCCACATTTGCAGGTGATATATCGTCGGAAGACGCATAAGGATCGAAAATCGGCGGCGAATGATAATAACGATGTCGCTCAATAAATGCGTCAATCGGTGAAACATTGCCGCTCAATGAGTTCCGTTCGAGACATTTCGAACTGTTGTTGTTGCAGTAAATGTTCTCCATGAATCTTCTTCGACGAACATAAACGAAAACGTGATGAAATTAAACTCGAAAATAACAATTTATGAAGTAAAATTCAACAATAATAGACGAATAAGTATAGTTTTAGCTGTTACCAAGCTTTCGATCAAGTATAGTTTCGTTTTCAAAATCAATTTTGACTTTTCAACGCGCACCTGATAAAGACACCGTACGCAGCAGGTATCTGTATAGGCATGTGCATGCATGCAGTTGCGGTTAGAATTTGTAAGTCTTCGAAGAACAGAGGTGCAAAATTGAGTATTAATGCGAAAATTTCACCTCTGATTAGCTTCCCGGTGGCAAGTAGGGCCTATAAAACGCTACGATTAGGTGGTAGCTCCCGGTGAATCTCCGCCGCGAATGGGCGCCACCGTCAAGTGTTTTGAAATTTGGCTCGATGAATATGACCCGAGCGAGAGAGAAAGAGAGACGTATGGTCTTCACGACAGTATTTATACTACTAGTCAACTCGTACTCGGAGTAGAATGAAGAGTGGATGTGGGCTCCACTGGATGGATGGTTTTCGAACTTCCTTCTTCTAAATAATGACATTTGAGAAAAAAAAAAATATATATATATATATATATAGCTGTTTAAAACATTTAAATTAAATATAGGGAATAATTGAAAAAAAAAAAAAATCTTGTAACTCATGCTCTCACGTATATGCAGCGTTTGGCATTGAAAATGATTATCAAAGATGTAAGCCCCTTATGTTTAGCAAGGAATATTTGGGGTTTAAAGATTAAATTAATCGAATCAAATTAAATTGCGCAATTTGGTCCGATTTTATTAAGAAGCGGTGCGACTTTTTACTTGTAAAATTTGAAAATAATATAATCCAACTCGGTTTGTGCCTCCATTACATTTAAATCGAATCTGAAAATGAAATTTTAAGAAATTATATTAGTTATAATTTGATTAAATCCTCACATTATTTGTTTGTAGTTTTATAATTACTTTTAAACCTTGTAATTTAAATTTTAAAGTTATATTGGTATGTAGGTTCTTTCTTATAAGCAAAATTATAAAAAATTAACTTTAATTCAACACATACTTATTTAGGAAAAAGCAGGACAAGAAACGCTGTTTTCGCTCCCCAAAAATCCAAATGGAAGAAGAAGCAGACATGGGCTCTGAACCAGTCAGTGGCCACGTACTAAAATTTAAGCAAACCAATAACCCAAAGAAGCCATGATGATACAACATTATTATAGAAGAATACAGCGAGTACACATTCACAATAAGCCCAGCAAACAGTAGAGCTTATAACTTTGAGGGTCAATATAACTTTTATACACGGCCCCATGATTGAAAATTTAACAGCTTACACAAACATAAGAAGAAGAAGAAGAAGAAGAAGAAGAATCTCAAGTGGAGACAACTTCAAATCCCATCAATGCCGTTCCTCAGGTTCCCCCCAAGGTATGACAGAAGGCCACCACCATGGACTCTTCCCTCCGGAATCTCAAACTCGAGGTTCTTCCTCCCACTACCACCACTGCTGGGCTCGCTGAATCTGCTTCCCCTAAAGCTCCCTGCACCTTGCTTCGTAAAGGATGACGATGATGCCTTCATTGATGTAGGAACCAGCACCTGTGGGGGTATGAGATGCTGTCTTTTGGGTGGCCTTTCCAATGAATCGATTGAATCCGAGAGCGCACTTACTCCTGACGATGAGTAAGTGTTGTCAAAACTACTGTTGACAGTTGAGGTAGCAACTGGCACAAGCCCATGGAAGAGTCCTGGTCCAATTCCAGGCACACCCTTCTTGTGGGCCTCGCGTTCTTGTACCATGCTGCTATGTGCAGCACACAGACCACTTTTACCCCTAGCGAATTTCTCGCATTTTCCTTCTCCCCAGTTGCATCGCTTTCCTCCACCATGAGCTTTGCAGAAATCTGTGCTACCTTGTGCACTCTTGTTGCAGCTGACAACGGTGCAGCGCTTTCCTCCTCCATGCCTGACACAGCAATCAGTTCGGCCTCGCGCACTCTTGGTACAACCTGGAACAGCGCACCGCTTTCCGCCTCCATGGGCAACACAGAAATTTGTGCCTCCATGCACACTCTTTGGGCAGATACCACCACCATCATGAAGGCAACGTTTCCCTCCACCATGTCCTTTACAGAGGGGGGTACTGCCTTCTGCACCTTTTGTGCACCCAGCAAACACACAACGTTTTCCCCCACCATGTGCTTTGCAGTACATGGTGCTCCCTTGGGCACCCTTATTACAGCTTTGGAACTGGCATCGTCTTCCACCTCCATGAGAGATGCACAAGCCCACTTGCCCTTCAGCGCTACGAGCACACCCTTCCACTTTGCACCTCTTTCCTCCACCATGCTTGATGCAAAGGCCCGACTTCCCTCTAGCTGCTTTGGAGCACCCTGATGGGTGCCCACACCGTCTTCCACCGCCGTGTGCTATGCAGTGTTCTGTCTTACCCTCTGCACTTTTAGTGCATCCCAAATGCTGGCACCTCTTTCCTCCTCCATGGGCTTTACAGTAAGCGGTTCGGCTCTCGGCGCCTTTATTACATCCAGGTTTCTGGCATCTCTGTCCTCCCCCATGCCCAATACAGAGACCCGTTGCCCCTCGTGCTCCTTTTGTGCACCCTGAGAACTTGCATTTCTTAGAAGTGCCGGTTTGGTTATCTGATGCTGTGCCGGTCGAATAGTCTGAGACAGCAGAAGGTTCTGAACTTACTTGGGAAGCATAGGAATGAGGCTTTTCACCAGGCTCCGAAAGATCATGCAATTGGAATAAACTTTTGCAGCTGCTCATTCTTGGAGCCAGAAGGAGGGAAGTTATATAGCCACCGGATTTCTTCGCTGAGGTAGAACCTTCATCGACAACAGGTATAGAGTGTCCACCGTGGACAGATGGTTGGTCAGGATGATGAGATGCATTGAGATCACTCTTTGATGCAACCGAATGCTGCAACACACAGGAAAATTCCTCCATTCCACCAGAAAGGCCAAGTTTGAGAACCGAGTCATCCTCATATGAAAATCCTGCGCTGATTATAGGGGCTGGTACTTTACCTGAGCGTATTCCATGAGTATAGTTATCATTAGCACTTGGTGTAGGTCCCAACCCGAGCACCAATCTGCAACCATCATCAGGGATACTTGAAGAAAGAGTTCGTTCTCTAGGCTTTGTTCCAGGAGTCCCAAATCCAGCTGCATTGCTTCCATCATACCCAAAGCAATCCAAGCGTAATGTGGTATCCCCAAAGTTGAAATGTTTGATCAGTTCACCATTAGAAGAAAACACCGATCGATTGTTGTTGAGATCCATTAGTGGGTTATTGTATACCATATTGTGGAAGAAAGGAAGAGATCGATCCCAAAGTAGAAATCGCTAACACATTTACAAGGATCTATATATCAAAATAAAAAGAACAAGAAAGACATCCAATGGGCTACCTCCACCACTCACGAAGCCTGATGTATCTCTCCGGTCCATTCAATTAAGATGTCTACAAGGGAGTACAATCCTACTTTGGAAGCTCTTAGATTATGGAGTAAATCTGATTACGATTCGTGTTAAAACCGAAGATGAATCCAATCAACGTAGGCGTTCTGCGATCTGCAAAATGTCTTATGCTCCTTTTCGAAAAATCTTTCAGCTTCATTCACCTACAACAGAATTTCATAGAGACCATCAAGGCTTATAAGTATTTTTAGTACTTCTTTGACAAGGCCAGATAGACCAAATCAAGAAAAGAACAGAACGGAACAGAGCAAGGACAATGAATTATCACCGTAGAACTCGAATCACATTCAGAGAGACACTGAATTTACTCAAATCAACACATGCAGAAGTCCATTCACATTGTATTCAAGCTTAAATCATTTATAATTATGTTTTTTGAACATAGAAATTGTACATTGAGATCTTACTTCACAAACTAAGTTGAAGGAGAACAATAATGTGAAATCCCATTAGGATGGAAAAAAATATAAATTGTGCTGCCATCTAGCAGTATGATGTCAAATATTATATAAGAAGATCGCCTACATCCAAAAAAAAAAAAAAAAACCCATGTGCAAAGATCACAAATCGCATAAAATTGCCACAATGGTGACACCACCATCCATTTTTGCAAAGAACACAAATCACCTTGATGAAGCTGCTTATAATGAAGAAAGACTGTATGCAATTTCGAAACAAACATTTATTTAAAAAGTGTCCAGCCAGATCTTCAGAGTATGAAGGACGCCTAAACTAAATCATAAATCAGAATCTTAAATCACATTAAAGAATGCTCAGTAACTCCACAATGCACCATTTTCGAAACATTACCAATAGAAGCTGCCAGTTATGATATAACTTCTTATCTATTTGTTTCACAATGTACTTCCAGGATGCAAAATAAAAGCAATGTAGACGGAAAGCAATCCAGATCGCTGCACTGTTATACTACCATTCGAAATAAGAACTTCAAAGTTATGTGAACAGAACATGTAGATACACACTATCTTATGAATATGATACAGCGGTTTTCCTGTAAGGAATATAACTAAATAGGATCGAGCATATATAAGTAGATGAAACCCTGTCTCAAGGTCCTAACTTGGCATACTGAATGAATAAGTAATAACTTAGAAATGATATAGAGAAATAAGGCCATGACATGAAGAAATTTAGTTTTAACACACTCGTATAAAACAACTGATGGTTTGAATAACCATAATGCTACACAAAAAAAAAGAGCTCACACTGGAGAGTGCCCTTTCCCGCTACAGATTCATGTGCGAAGACACTAAGCTTCATGCATTAATTCAATCATTAAACACTTAAAAATTAGCAAGATCCTTTCTTTACAGCCAAGCAATAAACTTTCTCCCTTCAGTTTGAGAAGAAACAGGAACTGCTACTACTGGCTGTAGCCCAAAACAGATACTCATTGAGAAGGTGGTACGTATCCTACAAACTCTAGTGGATTAAAAGATATGTCAACCTTCTTGGCCAGCATAACAAAATCATGCAAATATCAAGAAACAGGATAGTGGAAACAAAAACGACAAATATTTGAAGGTAAGGAGCTTTGCACTGACAGAGCTACATACAAGATCTTTGTATAAGCCAAGAAAAATTAAAGATTTGGGTCGCAGATAGACATGTACTGAACCAAGAAGTTTATTGCTGCTAAAGATCATTTAATCTCAACAACCAACGCACTTCATGCTCTTAGTGCTTGGAAAGAGTCAGTTGACTATAAGATCTTTGGGATGAAACAAAATACAAAAAACTGTTTAAACATAGAATAAGATCAAGACTAACTCCAGGATCTGTCATTACTCAATCCAAGAAAAACATAAAAACCCCAACTTTCACTGACAGCTAAGACAAGCTAGAAGTTATCACTAATTATTTTCTATATACAATGAGAATGTATAAAAGTACAAAATTCAAAGACTTTCAGCGGATTTAACAAACAAAGAGTAAATAGCCTTCTAAGCATTGAAGGATGTACTACTAGTATTGCCTCTTCTTTCAATTTTACTTCCCTTGTATCATTTCTGTACAACTTTTCAGTTTTTCTTTTCATCAAGTTGAAGAAATCAAAACACCATTAAATTCCAAGGACCTTAACACCAATCATGTTATCATTCCAACTACTGAAAACCGAGGCAGAAGAAATGCCCAATTAAACAAATAACAGAATTTTCTACTCTATCTTAGCTCAGTTGGCCATCATGTATCTGCAACATAACAGAATGTGAGCAATTAAAAAAAATTCAACAAGAAATAAATTAATATATCGCAACAAGCTGATAAATTAAGCTAACCCAAAACCCAGTACTCAAAAGGATCAATCTTGCTCGAGGCTTCACTTTATTGAAAATTCAATTGCCAGATAATCAAACAAAACCAAAAGAATTGGCAGCTCAAAATCAATTAAAGATAGCACTTCAATTCTAAGCATAAATATAGCACAAATCACATAAATCACCTTACCGACCAAATAAAAAGAAGAAGAAAATCACTTGCTATAATTAACCAAACATTCTAGTAAACAAGGACAGCAAATTACCGGAAGCAGAGACTATAAGAACCAATTACGGCAAGTTTAGGAGTTCTAAGCAGCCGTTTAAGGCATCAAGAATTAAGAGAGAGAAAGAGAAAGAAGGTGAAATTTGTAGAGAGAGAGAGAGAGAGGGAGGAGGGCGGGCGGACGAAGGGCTGAAATGATTAAGGTATAAAAGTGGCAATTTTGTTATTGGGCCTTCGCTTATTCGTCCATATTGGGTAAATTACCTAAAATACCCCCGCAAGCATGTGGTTGATGTACAACTGTTGTTTCTTGGAAGGACGACTCCCTCCGATCTAGACACTGCATACTTTTTGGCGACAGGGACGTTTTTGGTGGCCAAAGACGGTTCTGGCCTTGGAGTTGGTTGGAATTTTGGAAGGAAGTGTGAGGGTAGTTTAGTCTGGAGGTTTAATCAATAATTATTGGGTCGCTTTCTTGGGACGTCAGATGGGGCAGATTACATAAGTGGACGAGGTTTAATCAAAAATATCGCTGGCATTATTTGTAACCTTGAAGCCGCTAAGCCGCGCTCTTCAAGTTGTTGCCTTGTTGGGCTTAATTAATACTCCTACGTCTTAAAAAAATAATTTTTATATATTTATATATTTTTAAATTTTTATTATATGTAAAATTATTTATAAATTATATTAAAACATTATTATTAAATATAAATTATTTATTTTAAACAAATAAATGAGAAAAACTAAATTGTGTTCTCCTGGGTGATTTTTACCTAGGTTTTCTGATTTTTAATTTTTTTCTCTCATTGGTCTCACACTTTTTCTCTCTATCTCTCTTATTTTTTACTATAATTATTACAAAATCTCAAAAGCCAAATCAATAAATCACTCATCCAAACGCACACTAAATTATTTTATGAAATAGAGGTCTCTTTTGTTTCCTTCTCTCTTGTTTCTTTCTTATTCTTTATTTCCTTTGTTCTCATTTTCGTTCAACTTCAATTTTGCCTTTTCGTAAGTGGAGAAGGTAAGAAAGCCCCCGTCTCTCAATCTTGAGAGAGAAGGAAAGGGTCAGATCACGAATCTTATACATCATTATATTTAAATATTATTATATTTTATATTTTATATATTTTTTTAATATCACATTCAAATATCATATATTAATATAAAACACTTTCTATATATTATCCCTACACATATACACTCTCATAAGTCAATTCAAAATTTTTACATCATATTCTCTCTCTTCTCTTCTCAATTCTCTTCTCACATTCAAACATTTCACATCACATTATCTCTCCTCATATCACATTCAAATCTTTTACATCATGGGGGCAGTTTAGTCTTTTAATTCATAAACTCATATCACTCAAATTATCTCATATTCATATTGTAAACAGTATTATATCACTCAATACTACCGTATATCGTATTCGTGATCGGATCAAGTGAAAGCCCAAGGTCTCAATTTTGGGTTGGATCATAAGTTTGATGAGCGATGCTACAGCCACAAAAAAGATACAAAGAGAAGTGTACAAAAGCTTAGTTGTCATATGTTTATTGGTGCAAT
>JAOTQG010101270.1:0-13506 GCA_025631175.1 Iris virginica
TAAAAAATTAATTAAATTTAGTATTACTTTTATAATTAATATGAATTAATTTTATTTAATTGTGTAATCTTTAATTATATTTAGCCCGTTTAGTTTATCTAGATACAAAAATATGAAAACATCCATGAAAAATTTACATATCATGCACGTCAGTCCTTACCCGTTAGTTTTTGACGATTTTCGTCAAAATGACTCATTTTGCAACAAAAAAATAACTTTAGGGCTTAAGAAGCAATTTCTCGGACCTGGGGGTCCTTTTGGCCTTTTCACGAAATTTTTTTAACCTAAAATGCATTAATCCCGTTAGGAAATGACGGCGTGAAGGTCTCTCATCTTCAATATGCCAATGATATTATGTTACTTTTGTCCAAGGATCGTGATAAATTTGCAAATGTCCTCGAGATTGCGTCCAGCCTTAAGACCAATTTAACTAAGTGTGGATTAGCATGTGTTAATGTTGAACCTCCATCTTTAAATTCACATGCAAATCTTTTCGGATGTTCTATAATGAATTGTGCTTTTTTCTATCACGGACTTCCTTTAGGTCGGAATCCCTGGGCGATTAAGTTTTGAGATTCGGTTATTGAAAAGGTGTCAAAAAGGCTAGCTGCGCGAAAGGGTGTCAAAAAGGCTAGCTGCGCGAAAGGGTGTCAAAAAGGCTAGCTGCGCGAAAGGGTGCTTATTATTCTTTTTTTTGGGTTGGGGGGGGGGGGTGGTTTACTCTTATTGAGTCATTTTTGTGTAGTATTTCCATTAATTATGTGTCACTATTTAATTACCCATGGGAGTGGGAGAGCGATCAGAGAGAGGGGATAATGCGCTGATATTTGTGGTGTGGGTTCGAGGAGGAGAGTAAGGCTCATTTGGTCGCTTAGAAGAAGATTAGTAGGCCTAAGGAGGGGGGTTTAAGGCTTGGGAACTTGGTTATCAAAAACATTGCTCTGATTGGTAAGTGGTTATTGCGTTTCTCGCTGGAATAGGATTCCTTATTGCATAGAGTTATTCGGAGCAAGTTTGGTGTAAACCATTATAGGTGGGATCCATCTGCTAGTCATTCCACCACGTATGCCAGTCCTTGGAAGTTCATTTCTATTTTCACCTCTCTTATCCTCATGTTTTCTATGAGGTCAAGGTTGGGAATCGAGTTTGGTTTAGGGAGGATCACTGGATAGGAACTTTCCTCTCAAGATCTCTTTTCCTCGCTTGTTTCGGCTTTTTAGTTTTCATAACGCGTCTATTGCTGCTTTTATTGTTCGGGAGGGGGGTCAGGTGACTTGAAATTTTCATTTTGTGAGAAATCTTAATGATAAAGAATCCATGTCGGTTGCAAATTTATTGCTACAGTTGGCTTCTTTTCATCCGTTGGATCTTCAATCCGATCGTCGAATTAGGGTTCCTGAACGGACCGGGTCTTTTTCTGTCAAGTCTTTCTCTAAAGTTCTTCATCCACATACATTGTTTGACTTTCCTCTTTACCATTTCATTTGGAAGTCCAAGGTTCCATTCAAATACAAAGTTTTTGCTTGGTCAGCGGTCCTTTGTCGTTTGAATACTAACGATCGACGGCAGAGGAGATATTCGAAATTGTATCTCTCTAGATGTGTGTGTTATCTCAACGGCTCGGAGTCTTTGGAGTAGAAGGTTTGAGATACAGAGTGAGCTCTATATGATGCCTCGTGGTATGGAGTTTTGTGTGATTAGGCACTAGGGTTTTGGTCGAGGGATGCATCTTTGTTGTGGGACATTTGGATTGAGAGAAACTCTCGGATTTTCAAAAATTGAGAGTTATCGCTTCCGTTGTTCTCCGAAAAGATCACTGTTTAGTCTTCTCTTTTAGCTAGGAGTTTTGGTGCTTTCGGGGGCAAGTTTTGGGTGATTTAGCTAGAGATTGGAAAGCTGCTATAGTGAAATTTGGGTGTAATTGTTGTTTTTTATTTTGGTGGAATTCTTGTCGGCCAGTTATATATCTTCTTCTCTTCATTTCTTCTTTTATCAAAAAAAAAAAAATGTTGTTGCAGAGTGTATTGGATCTCATAAAAGGATGGAACCAAACAGCACACCAAAGCAAGCAACTTAGAAAATAACCTGATGCAGAGAGCTGATACGAAGTGGCTGTGTGCTATTCCTCTTTGGTAGTGGAGCAACACCCATTGTTTCCATGTGCTGTTATTGCAGAAAGTCCAAGTAGAAAACAAAAGCAGATAGAAGATATCAGCAGAAAGATACAACTTAGCAGATATCTAAACTAATTGATCTGAAACTATACCTTCACGAAAAACTGATACTTTTTGGCACTCAATAGATCCATGGTGGGACCAGATGTGAATGGATCCAAGCATAGTTCATAAAGCAGCTGCAAGAAACAACAAAAGGGTTCACCAAAAGTAGAAGAAACCCAAAATCTGATACTAGGCAAGAACATCAAACCTGAAATCCAAATTCATGAAGTAATGCATTCACATCAGGCTTCGAAAGCTTGTCCAGGATATCAAGAATAACTTTTAAGCAACTGAAATTGACAATATATACAAAATGCACAAGTCAAGACGCGATAGATATGTAAAAAAAATCAAAAGGCAAAATCAAGTTAAAAATCATAGACTACCTATAATGAAACTTTGGCTGTAACAATGTCCTCTCTACGGGGGAATCAAGATCGAAATTGAGTAGTAGATGTGTTATGTTGGGAGCCGGTCGGCCAATATTATCAATGAGAAGCTGCATCAGAGAAAATGATGTTTACAAAAACAAGCAAACAGACATACAACTTCGTAACTAATACCCTTCCCCACCCCCCACCCCCCAAAAAAAGTGAAGAAAGAAAGAAAAACACCCAAAAGGGGGGTTAAAAAAACTAAAAGGGAAGAGGCAGAAGGACTAACTTGCATTATAAGCACGCCCGGGTCGTCGCTGCTGTTCTCTATAATCTGGCTCTCCTCAGATCTCAGCTCAAGACAAGCAGCATAATCCTCAATTAAAAATCTTCCAGAGTTAAATTTTAACAGCAGCTGTACAAGCCCAACCATGCGAGAACTGTCACAAACATGAACCAGAAAATTCACAATCAGCACATAGAATTCTTTCAAAGTCTACATATCAAACTCATACCAGTTCAGGCACATTATATAATCAATTCAAATGAGAAGAAAGAGCACGGGAATAATGAGATTGCCTTAAAATGCTCATTATTTTGATGGAGCATTGCTGAACTTGAGGCTGAAAGTCGTATCTAATGTACTCCAACAAAGCTACAATCTGATTATGATCCTGTGAGAGGATAACATCCAACGGCTGCAAGTAAAAGCATTAAAAATAAGGAAAATGACCATTAAGTTGCTAGTCAGGTGAATAAAGCATAAATATAATGAAAGACCCTATTACGACCAAGATTTTACAAATCGACTATCAGGAGTACGGTCTAGATTCTAGGCACCAGAACTTATCCAGCAAATTTATTTAAACTTTCAAAAAAGAAATTTACTCCCTCCATTCCTGAATCCTTATCAAGGGTTCATAATTCCTTTCGGGATGCGCCAAAAAGGAGTCCAGTTTCCTTTTTCAAGAAATTTGTAAAAGCTATTTATCTATACTACCCTCAGTAATGATAAGAAAGAATTAGAACGGGTCCCAGTGAATTGACACCATTAGATGATGGCTTAAGGGTATTAAAGGAAGTAAACAGGTCAAACACTTACAACTCTATAAAGCCATATGTGTATCTTTTTTGAGACAGGAGGGAGTAGCGGACTGTATCAAACTTGTAACTACCAGGAAATTTAATAAACACATGAATAGATTTATGCAGTAGAAGTAGATATTAGTCACAGCTGAAAATATCGAAATGGATCTAAATAGCAAATAGAAGTTATTCTAACACCTTTCTGATTATTTGTATAGCTAAAGAAACCAAGAAAACTGAATACACTTGACAGCAAAGTAAGTCACAGTTCAGCATTTGTAAACAAAAGATTGTACACATGACAGAAAATCTCTAAACTAACCGAAAGTTCATGACTATAAGTTTTAGCAAGTAGAATTTGGAAAGAATTCATTATGCGAACAGCCTACTAGGAATTTCCAAACAATCAATCAATAGTTTTCTGAAGCAGAGATTTTGAAACTTTACTTGGAAGAAACACGTACAGATGTATAACACAAAGAGGAGTTGTGAGGTTGAAACAAATACCTGATAAATGGGCCGCCAGAAATCAGATACAAGCAAATCCTTCTCAAAGATAAGAATAATGATCTCCAAACACAGAAGCACAGCCTTTTCCAGAAGTAACCCATATGTCTGATTTGTGCGTTCAGTTATTATGGAATTCACTCCACGCAGCAGAATACCCATGATATTTCGGAATACAGTTTTACCACTCATAAAATCCTGCAAGTAATCACAGATTCTCACCAATTTTAACCCAAGGACAGCTTGCTAACGTTAAAGTCCTCAGCAAGAAAAATGGCATTTACGATGAAGAAAAAAATCAGGCACAGCAAAATGGTCCCACTTCAATTGAAAACTCTTCCGATAATCTCCCTTGGGCTTCTGAGGGCATAAATACTACTAGCAGTGTTATTTCAATGCGCTCCCTTAAGGATTGGTGAATAAAATTGTCAGCCACATATTTGCAGGAAATATGAAATCAATCCTTGCTAGTATGATACTATACGAGGTCATGGAGATGCATCTTGACCCAGTAAGTCCACTACCACAAAAAGAAAGGTGAATGGTTGGTCACAAGCTTCATCAATAGCGGGTCGATGACTGTTTAAGGAAAGCTTTGTCGAAGAACATAGTGGCTTGTTTCAGTTTTCTTATGTATTGTTTTTACTTCTTTTTCTATCTAACGGAGTTATTTTCCTATCTAACAAACTTTTTTTTTTCTGTTTTTAACAAAAGAAACTGATAGTGTCTTCCAGGTAAAATAATTGGGGGAGATGGACCATATATGAAGTAGCTTACACTTTGTATACTAAGGGCTCATTTGGTAGCAAAGCGGTATAACACTAATTAGTACTCAAGTTTTAGATTATTTTATTCGATACTATTTTATACTAGTTTATTGTATGGTAGATCATGGATAGTATTATCTAATCCAGATTTTTGTCTAATCAAAGGTTTGGTGGCTAGAATATTTCCAAGCATTATTCCAAAATCGCCAATCATCAACAGAGCAAGGGAATCGAGCAAACAATTTTCTGCTGAATTAGTTGTCCCTTTCTCTCCCATTGTTTGATCATACTCGAGCTAAAACTGTCAAACAAAGTTGCCAACACAAGAAAGAAGATGAACAAACCAATGAACTCTACGATTACAAGTTTGCAACAGGCAGCTCTTTTGTAATGCACATTATCGTTTTAAACTTTGATTTAAAAAGTCCACAAGATCGAGTAGAAGAAACAAAGACCATTGAATCCAACACTGAACTACCAAATCACAGTCGCATCTCCTGCTAGCTAAGAGACATAACCAAATCCAAGAATCACGAGAAAAAGCAAATACTATCAAGCCTCAAATCTGAAGAAGATGTAGACTTCCAACAAAAGAAACAATGACCAGAAATTATGAGATTCAAAACCTAAGAGAAGCTACACCCAGAACATCAAAAAGAGATGTCTTGAATCTTTACAGAAAGACGAGTCCTAAGAGTCTCCATAACAACGAAGAAAAAGGGAATCTCGACAATATCTGCAATCTCACGGAGTAGGAATCTTTACATTGAAAAAACTTGGCTTCAAACTTGGGATTCCAGCAAAAATCACCGAAAAGAACTTAGATCTGGGGTAATTAACTGAGGAAAAGACCAAAATAGAGATGGATAGGAGATTAGGAAGGCGGATCCGAATAGATAGTGACAAGAACCTAGAAAATATTACAGTCGTCGAAGGACAGGACCGCTGCCGGAGGACTCGCCAGAAACTGCCTCAAGGAGTTTCCCTGGAAAAAATGGCGAGAAATGAGGGAAATGGTAGAATTTAGGTTAATTTATGCGAGGGTATTTTGGGTCATGAAATGTAATCACGTTTTTTGCCTTATTCCGGAAAAAAAAAAATTATAACAGGGTTAGAGAGGTATTAGTTAGTGTCGGATAAGGAGTTATCCATGAATTCAGATAATTTTATCCCATCCAAAAAATCAACCAAACAAGGGATTAGGATAAATTAGTGTTATACCACTATTTATCCGGCTACCAAACGAACCCTAAGGAGATAACATGGTCAAATTACTGGCCAATGGAAGTAGTTTAGGCTATCCATAAATTACTGGAACCTCATGTGTAACCTATATAAAACCAAGCATCGCACTAGGAAGTATGACCTGACCTCCATGTAGGTCCAAACTTACAAGCACAGTTGTCAAAGAGTTGAACAATTCAAATACGCAGGGAACCAGTATGTGAGAGAGAGAGAGAGAGAGAGAGAGAGAGAGAGAGAGAGAAGTGTCTGTGTGTGTGAAGTAAAATAACCAGAAAATGGTGACAAATGAGCAGCAGCAGAAGCAACCAACAAAACATTTACCTTCAGCAACTCCACAACAGGAAGCTGCATCTGAAGCGCATTTGATTGTGCTGAAGATGAAATATCGGATTGATCAACAACATTTTCAATCTCTTCATCCTTTATGTCATACATGCTCAAAACCCTGCACAAATTATACAAATATAAGAAAGAAGCAACATCTTTTAGAACTTGGTACATAGGAAGCTCTTTAAGGTATAGAAATTGAAAAATAAAGTGATCTTGGTAAACACCTCTACATGGGATGGCAGAAAGGACACACAGAACCACTTTGAAAAGTTAAAGACAGTGGAACATCAAAG
This sequence comes from Iris virginica, assembly GCA_025631175.1. Lineage (NCBI taxonomy): Eukaryota > Viridiplantae > Streptophyta > Magnoliopsida > Asparagales > Iridaceae > Iris > Iris virginica. Next base: position 6,822 of record JAOTQG010101270.1, read on the forward strand.
TGAATCGCATCTGCTACTTAGATGGGTAGCAACCAAAAAATTTACAGAAGATGAAAGATTGAAACTCAAGGACTCACATCCGGAAATGCTGGAGACAGGCAACAACCAACTGCCATTTCTCACAAGGATTGGCAAAGGCTCTTTGCGGAAATGGCCCAAAAACATGATCATATATGAACCTGAAGATTCCTATAAACCTGCCAAATAAGCCACTAATCACAGTTATAAAGAAGGAATAGGAATCTAGTGTGAACTTATAGGGAATTACTGCCATTACCTACGCCCTTTGTCGCTTGCATCCCTTTCCTCAGCAATAAGAGAATTTAACAGGTTAAGGAACGATATTGTGGAAGGGTATTGTTCACTTCTTGCTTCTATTTCGTTTAACTCAAATCTCATATCGTAAACCTGCAAATTCAAAGCAAGGGCAATTGTCATACCTCCATAACGCGACATATAAACATATAAAACTGTATGAGAATGAAGCTTTAGCTATGTATATTTCTGAAAGGAAAACACGATACATCAGTCGCTGGAAAATAGGCAACAGCCACTTCTAGGTGACGATACAAGAGTCCTAATGTGATACCCCGTAATCCCTCCTCGAGTAAAAATGGGAATTTCGTGTCACTTATAAGGTTGTCCCCAACTACCACTTAGCACCAACTTATTCATGGACTTTTGGGTGGGTTAGTGGACCCTTGGTATTCGGTGAGCCAATAGGCGGGCGACGAGAGGGACTGGATTTTCGGATACGGGGTATTACAAATGGTACTACACCGCGGGAGAGCATTGGGAGTCACCTATTGGCACCAACATATCCATGGGACTTTTGGGTGGCCTGTGGTGGGCTAGTGGACCCATGGTGTTCAGTGGGCCAGTGAGTGAACGACGTGACGGACCAGGTTTTTGGAATCGGAGCGTTACACCTAACACAACACAAATAAGAAAATATGGGATACACTACAGGCACAAGTAGCAAGAACAAATACAAAATCACTATTAAAGCATATTCAACTGGAATAAATGAGAGGAATATCGAAGAATATATGAGAAAAATAACAAGCAAGGAATCAAAAGAAAGATGCAAGCATTAAAGGACCAGAAGGATGAACGGATGATACACAAATTTCTGAATGAATCATCCTTGACCATTTCCAGACCAGAAAATGAGCTCCTTCGTATAAAATAAGAAGTAATAATAAACCCTGTATACTCAAGGTAGGGCTGGATATCATTGAAATGCTTAAAACCTACATTTATTTATTCTCTATGGAACATCCAAATTTCCACATGAAAAGCTAGCCAGTTTCCACCTTAAGACCTTATAACAAGCTTCAACTTCTTCGTGTGTACTAACCCATCAAAGCAGCAGTAACTTTACTCCCCTTTCTTAATAATATCGCAGGTCTGATCTGCCATGCGTTGAGCTGAACAGCTAATTAAATACTCTGTATATGGATTTATTTGGGAATATGCTTATGAGTATCCTTGGCTCTTAGAGAAATTGTTAAGGACCCGATTTCAAATTGAGTTTCACTGATAATAAATATTCTGGAAATTCCAATGTCAAAAGAGTGAGAAACGAAGCAGAAACTACCAAATATGGATCTTTAAGAGTGCACAAAAGGGCACTCGTTAGCATGAAGCATCTACTTGTAATAGAAGCCAGTAACAAAATGCCATAGACATCAGATACAGCCAAGCCAGCATCTCAAGGAGAAGGCAGCACGAAGAAAATATTACTCAATTGGTAATTCTGAGTAATCTAACAAACCAAAAACACTCACATACACCACCTCAAGACAAACCTGTGCTGCAGTCGGTTGTGTGCTACTTCCAACATGAGGCCCAACCACCACTGGTAAATCATACTGCTCGAGGAACCTCCAAATAGTATCTTTTAAGTTTGGAGAAACTTGAACAAAAGTAGAAATCGCATTACGCAAAGCACCCTATAATGGAAATGGAAATACATGAATGTGGTAAGTAATAGCACGTGAAGACATATTCTAACTTCTGAATGAAAAGGAAGTGATAAGAACAGAAAATGAGGTGATAATTGAAAAGAAGCAAATGCAGGAGACAACCTTCAGATAGGGAGGCACATTTTCATAACCAAGGAGTTTAAATAATGGCTCAATATCAGGAAACCATTTCTTGCTTTCAATGGGATTCCCATTTTCCACTACCTGCAGCCGAAAAGAAGAGAATGTCATGGACCGGTTAGTTGTCCGATATGTGGATTATATGATGCATTTTGCATTATCCTATGTAGTAAAGTTAAGATTACAGGGGGAAAAAAAAAACAGATCTTCAAGGTCATCAATTCTCACGCGACATTCCCGTATAGTTCCTGCACATCTGCCAGCAGTACCCACATATTCCCATTTAGGAAAACTATTCTGTTTCATAGCTATGACACACCACATAGAGGTGTCTGTTACAGATACTTCATTCAGTATTTCAGCTAAGCTGGTTTAACCAACAAGCGACAATACCCACTATTACTTCCAAGAAATTGTAGAAAGGTCACTAAAGAATCAATAAAATTTCATTTTGCCAACTATTATATCCATCTGTCACTTATCTCACTTATAATACCACATCCCAATCAAGAAGTTCAGATCGTAAATTAGTGTACTTTATGGTTCTTACTAGGTGTAGCCAAAAGGAAACCTAAACATAAACAAAGCTAGAAGTGGGATGGCTTAATCATCTTTAGGTTTTTGTCCTGCTACCAATGTGTTTGGGTAATTACACTGGGGTTTGAAACTATTTACAGTGAATGAAATATTATTTTCAGTAGGACACATCTATAGTAAACCCGCGGCACACAGCAAACCTGATTTATATCCTCCAACACGTCTGGAAAGGGAGGCCTGAAAAGTAGCTACTGAAATTGCAAGAGGATACCCAAATTTTTCATCAACTGAGGGAAAGTGGATTTTACTCTCTTTATTTGACTTTTCATTCCATCACTTCTATATAGATATTGATCCTCTCATTTGCCGAGAACACAACACAAAATCGAGGAAGAGCAGCATCAGTACAAACAGGCTTGTCTCGATGCCATGTCAAAATGCAAGCAGACTACAGCATGCATTTATCTATATTCTAGATAATTTTTTTGTAAGTATAAATTATAGATTATTAAACACTAACACTAGAGAAGATAGTTCGTGTTACACCAAAATAATTACATTCTAATTTCCTATGACCTTTAAATTCAACGTGAAGGCCAAGTACGCAGAAATAAGGAAAAAACCAACTTAACACCTTCTGAAGAACATTCAAATAAGCAACAAGAGCTTTTGCATCTCCCTCTTGAAACTCTGGTAGTATGGCACCCGCACTTTGTATGCACTCCTTGAACTTCTCCTCGTAAATTGATAAACATTCAAATAGAGTGTTCCAAGAAATAGAACGAAATGTTCTACCCTGAAGTAAATCAAAAACTTTTGAAGCGCCCTCTTCACTTGAAGCCTGAAAGATGTCACATTAACAAGTGTCCACATTACTAATATTGCATCATGAAGAGCAATATTTTACATATTCAGGCACCAAAATGGAACAAACTACTCCTACCAATGTACCCAACATCTTCAAAAATGCCACAAGTGTCTGAAAATTAGTATGATCCTCTCCAGCAAATGTCACAAATGTCCACAAAACATCATTGCCAGACAATAGCTCGGGTTCCTTCTGAAATAGATAAAAAAGAAGTGAGACTACTAATTATCTGATATGATCTATAACAAGAATATGAGAGAAAAATGCATAATGATAGATAGAGATTTCCACTTCGTGATTGATGACAATTGGGAACACCTTGCTTTATCATTATTTAACAAGTAACTGCAAACAATACAGCTATCTGTATCACTTGACATGACCTTGTGACAATTTGGAACATCTTGTGTGGAAAACATGACTTGCTGTTTGATTTTGGTGTTTGTAGTTTGTATGACTTGACATGCATGAATTAAGGCCACAAAAACATAAAGTCATAGAAAGAAAAAAAATGCTATTCTATGTGACAATTCTTCACAAATAGTCTCTCCAGTATATATATGTGGTGAAGAGCCAATAGAGTAAAGCCATGGGGTCATTACAACTAAGCTAGTAAGCTAATAGAATTATGGAATCACTGATGAATGAGATTACTAACCTGATAAACTTCACTCACAAACTCCAAGAGCGAGACAAATGTCTGTGGAGCCAACTCAGCAGATTGTTGAGGATGCAAATTAGCATCCAGCATATAATCATGAGAGCCAGCCAGTTTGTATGGACTAAGTGCACTCATAGCCTTCTCCTTTGTTTCCTTCACCTGTCATACCGCAATATGAACCTTTTCAAGGTGGAAAACAAGTATTCAAAGATATTAAACTTGTAAATCTCTAAAGGCGAATCATTAATGCCATGATATGCCATCATACGCAGCAGTGCAGCAAAATCAAATTGTTTAATGTGGTAGACACACAGAAGGTATCAAGTACTAAAAGTGAGTGCTCTGCTATCAAACCAATTATCTTGGTGTTTAAGATGGCTGGCCTTGTTAAAATGCATCTTTTATTCAATTATTGACTGTTTTTATTCAATGCGTCTTTGAGGCCATAAGAACCTAAAGACTATTATTATATTATACAATTAATGATGATGAAGATGCTATACAGAAAAAAAGTGTGTTGCATTCCAGATTTCTCTATTTCCTTTTCCTTGCCTCCTTCAATACCATGGTATTAGGAGCAGACCGATCGGCTCATAAAATTCCATTTCCTGAAGAAGATCCTTTGTTATTGTTTCCTAAAGGTGTAAACTGAGTCTGAAGTACCTTTTTTTGTTTATTTAAATCATCATTCTAGGAAAGCAATTGTGTAAGTTATCCCATCCGCTTCTCCCTCATCTGTTCATGGTAAGCATAATTACTGTATTTTGATGTGAAGATTTTTGCTGGGTTTAGTTACAATCATTACGAGAAGACAGATTTCCTTGATGCCAAAACAAAGTATGATGCATCATGTAGAATACAAATCATGATCAGTTCTGAGGATAGCTCTACACGAGAAAAGGTGTGATGTGCTAGTATATATCATGTGAGTGTGGGTTCTGAACCTGTTAGCATTCCATGATAGACTTGTTATATAAAACTGTAAACGACTTAACACTGTGCTGCACTGATGGAGAATTCTGAACATTTAAGAAAACACCTGTGATATGATTTTCAGCATCAACAAACAATGATCTTACAAGAAACATTTGGTACTCATTATAATTTTTTTCTATAAGATACTGAAGACCATAAAGTCTTTGTTGCTTCAATCAAAAATGATCATGACCATTATTTCTTTTAATTTCTTTAAAGGTTGGAGAGGCCATGGACTTAACCCCAACCCTTACTATTTAGTTCCTCCGTTCCAGGCAAAGAGTCTATGTTTGAAAGTCAAACTTTTTAGGGCTCGTTTGGAAAGTGGGTTAGTGATTTTTGTTTCGTATAGTCAATGTGATTTTCTTTTGCGGATTTTATGGTATAAATTTACACAATAGCCCTTGTTCATGATTGTAAAAAATCGAAATGGACCCTTCGGCATATTTCAATTATACCCAGATTATCCCTGATAAGAATAGCTAATTACAAAAATATTGGGCAGGAAATGGGATGGAAGGTGGTAGGCTGAAAGGGAGCAAGTGGTTAGGGTTACCCTCCAGTTACTATTCATTCATGTTTGAAAACGGGTTTGGAGAGAACCACAACACTGTCCGAACAAAACAACTTGTTTTTGCTACCAATAAAATCAAATAACCATCTTGTCAACCTAGCCCTTAATTTTGTACTTTTAGCACTTTATATTTTTTACAAATTATACTTGAATTATTTTTTTTCCTACAATATGTGACAAAGCTATCATATTTTGAACTTTGGTAAGCCCGTGCCCTCGGGCACGGCGCAGGAAAGAAAACTAAATTAAATTAACATCCTAATTAATATGAAAATTAGATGTAATTATTATAAAAATTAGATGTAATAAGTATGTTTATAAAAATTAGATGTTATAATCGGAATTTACAAATATTTGTAAGAACAAAATTTGGTTACAATCGGCGATATGCATTTTTACATTCGGTAGCAAATAGTAACTTATTTTTTATTTTGAAAACTACTATTATTAACAAATATTTTAATTAAAAATAATAATATCCAAATTCTAAATTAATAGCAAAAAATAAATTACTTTAAAATATAAGAAAAAAACTATTTTTATTTTTAACAATAATATTGCTAACAGTAAATATAACCACAATGTATATTCTCACATTTGCATTATATATAATACTAATTTATATTTTAATTTAAAATTTATTAAAGCCCAATGAATTCTATAATATAACCATGCCCAACACCGGCCCACCCGACCTAACCCAACTCAATCCAAGCTGCAATGCATCAACCCACCAAACTCAAATATAAAAGCAAAAAGAAACCCTAAATCACGGTTCTCCTTTCCTCGACCTCTCCGTCTACCACTCTCTCTCCTCTTTACTGTTCTGATCAATCGCCGCCAATATCAAATGCCACCAAGCAACTGCCAGCCGAGCTACCGCCGACATGAGGTACAAATTATCACCTCTCTCTCTCTCTCTCTCTCTCTCTCTCTCTCTCTCTCTCTCTCTCTCTCTCTCT
>JAOTQG010101381.1:0-13503 GCA_025631175.1 Iris virginica
TAATGTTCAAAGTATATCAAAATATTTAATCGTAAATAAAAAAATATAATTATATGTATATTTTTAATTATAAAAAAATATATATTATTTAACATATATTTTTTAATTAATTAAGTCAAAAAATAAAAAAATTTCACATTTCCCCACATATATTTAAGTCAAAAAATAAAAAAAAATTACACATTTCCCCACACATATTTTTCTCCCCCATCACTCATCTCTCTCTTCCCAACACACACCTACACACATATTTTTTGTCCCCCCTCCCCCCACACACTCACACACCTACTCACACATATTCTTTTTTAACTAATCTCAATTCCTCCCATATATTACCTTGAATTACTATTCATCTTAGGTGAGCCTCACTCCCCTCAATTGTAATATAGATTTATAAAACTAATAATAATTTTGTTATTTTTCAATTAAAGGGTATAAAAGACTTTTTTTTTAAAAATATGTTCGCCACAAATTTTTGTATACTATAGCACTTGTGTTTTTTATAAATAGTCGCTCCCTTAAAAATTTAGAACTTAAAAAACATATGTTAAAACAATTATTTTAAGATAATTTAGATTGATTTTTCCAGAATTAAATAATTATATACATAAAAATAGGGATATTCATGTTGTAATGAATGAAATATTAATTTTTATGTTGGCGCTGTGTGTCAAAAATATGTACTCTTTAGTAGCATCTTCAAATTGATATCTAACTTCGACTAATCGTTTGACAGTAAAAAATAATATGGACACAATTAACATACAATTCCACAAAATACAAATAGCTTGCAAGCACGAGTGCAACACAAATGGCTTCTTTTGGGGAGCGAAAATGAAATATTGTGTCCACACTTATGTGCCCATTTTCAAGTTCAGGAGCGTGGTAGCCCGACCCTCGGTAGAGTGGTGAAGCTGTGAACAAATGGGTTAAGCGAAAAAAGGTTAGGTTCAGGGAGAATTAGCACTAAATTGGGGGGGGGGGGGGGGAGGAGGGGGGAGGGTTTAAAAAAATAAGCTTATACACAAGTAACCGTATACCGTGCGGATGTCCTAACCGTTAGAACGCTTAGCTAAACGATAGCAATCTACGACCAAATGGTAAATAATGAATCATTGTGTCATAAAAATTATAAAACCGAATAATGTCAAATAAAGTAGTTTTGTAAAAACCGTGTGCCATGTTCAAAAATCGAGGGTTATTTTACAGTTTGACACAATGGTACATTATTTACCATTTGGTCGTAGATTTTTACAATTCGATCGTAAACGTCCGCAGGTGCGACGTCTGCACATCCGCACCATAGTTGTCTCCTATACACAAACATGGCTAATCATGAATGGAACAAAATAAATACAAAAATGCTGTCCAACTCACCAATACCAATATTGATATTCTGGGTTGTGATATATGCACCAGCTATATATAGAGGGACACTTAGGCCTTAATATGCATGAATTTTGGCGATTGAGTAGTCATTCTGCTTCAACTTGATGGCACTGATTTCCTCTAAATTCTTCGAAACATCTTCCATTGAAGGCCTTTTTCTCGGGTCAGAATGAAGACATTTGTGCACAAGTGCAGCGTATTTGAAGGCACCTTCTGGAGGGCAGTCATGAATGAGGCGTGGGTCCATTATGTTCTTCAGTTTTCTTTTCTTGAGAAGGAGAGGACCTGCCCAATCCACCAAACTCTGCTCTTCCTTGGGTCGAGTCTTGTCAAGTACACGAAAGCCAGTAAGTATTTCCAGCAACACAACTCCATAACTGTAGACATCACTCTTCACACTCAAATGACCTGCCCAAATGTGAAAGGATGTATTGATGCAATAACAATCGCAATTTAAACAGTATATTATGACCTTCAGAGGCAATGTAATGTAATCTAATGTAATAGGACCAAAAGAGTAAAGAGTTACGCAGGCCATTGTGCAGTGACAGTCTTAAAAACTTTTGGGGAACAAGTTCGAGAATTTATTATGACATTCAGAGGCAATTGATGCAATAATCAATCGCAATTTGAAGAGTATATTACGACCTTTGGAGGCAATATAATGTAATGCAATGTAATAGGACCAAAAGAGTAAAGAGTTACGCAGGCCATTGTGCAGTGACAATCTTAAAACTGTTGGGGGACAAGTTTGAGAATTTATTACCCCTATACTCGGACTAACGAACCAAATACATTTTATACTATGGATAACAAGGGAAAGAACACAATGCAGAAGCTTATGTAGATATCTTACCAGTTGCAATGTACTCGGGAGCTGCATAACCCCATGTACCCATAACACATGTTGAAATGTGCGTCTCACCATCGCTAAACTTTGCTAACCCAAAATCTGCGAGCTTTGCATTGAAATCCTGGGAGAGAAAAACTATTATCTCAATTTCTTGTTGATCAGCCCCAAATATGGTTGTACGTGACTTCATAAGGATCTATGATTGATGGAAAGAAGAAAAAAAAAATTCTATGTACCCGATCCAGCAATATATTATCACTCTTGAAGTCACGATATATGACTTGAATTTCTCTGTGGTGCATAAAAGCAAGTCCGCGAGCTGCTCCTATCATTATTTTAAGCAGTGTACTCCATGGAAGTGGATCTATCAAACCACCTGCATTTGAAAAAGAAAAAGATTCTTGATACATAGTTAACTTCATTATTAATAATTTACTTACTTCTAAAAAGCAATCAAGTGTTTTATGACTTACTTTTAGTTCTGAACATATAGTTCTCTAAGCTACCCTTCGGCATGTACTCAAAAACAAGAAGTAATTCCTTGGAGTCCTGGCAATAGCCCAAAAGCTTAACAATATTGGAATGACGAAATCTTCCTAATGTGTTCACCTCCATCTGTACAAACACACGTTTTGATATTAAGACAATACACTTCCACGACTTCTAGAATAATATAAATCACTATTTGCGTTAGAAAAGAGAAATTTTTTTTTTTTGGCAAGTAAATGTCATTTCACCAACAAAAATGTGATACTAAGTACAAGGGTTATGCCCCAGGGAGAAAAATATACAGCCTTTACCACACTACCTCTTCTATCTATCTACATTTCTGCTAAAAAAAAAAAATCACTTAGACCCCAATTGTTACAACATAATGTCCTTGATTAACTATGTGTCCTTCCTCTTTTGTTTGATCTTCAAAAATTCGTCTATTCCTCTCTTTCCATATCTGATAAATGGTGATGCTGAAAGATAATTTCCTCACTGTATTTAGCAGCTCAATTCCCTTCCATTTTGTACTTGTAAACACTACCAGCTCCCCCAAATTTCAGTCATACCATGGTCCCCATTCCTTCTACATATATTCCTCCATACTCTCCTGCTATAAGAGCAACCAAAAAAAAGATGCTTAACAGTCTCTACAGCATTCTCACATAGCAAGCAGGTTTGATCAGTAATCACACCCCACTGATACAACTAGGGATGGCAACGGGGCTGGTTAAGGGCGGCTATCTCTAAAACCGATCCCGCCCCGGACACACCCCTTAAAATTTAATTTTTTCAAAATTTGAACTTAAAATTAAACTCTTTTAAGTTTGTATTCATATTTCTAACGGTCCGATCGCGAGTCCTAAATATGGTGATATCGGTAAATAGTTCTGTTCACAATATGAATATGGGATGATATGAGTTTATGAATTAAAAGACTAAATTGCCCCCATGATGTGAAAGATTTGAATGTGATGTGAAAAGTTTTTGAATGTGAGGAGAGAATTGAGTAAATATGAGAGAGAATGTGATTTGAAATGTTTGAATTGATTTATAAGAGTGTAAAGGTATAAGGGTAATAGATAGAAAGTTTTTAATATTGATATGTGATATTGAATGATATTAGTGTGTGATATTGGATATATGAGTGATATGGATGATCCGAGTGATATTATGATATTGAGATACGTTGAACTCGTGATCGGAACCTAACTCAATTTAAGCACTCCAAGCTCAAGAAAAATATCCCTTTTCAATTTATACTACGTACATATTAAAAAGAAATTGTACATAACACTATTTGGTAGGGGCGGAGTGGAACCTAAACTCGAACCAGCCACGAGCCCAGTCGGGTCTTAGAAAATTATGAGAAATTCGAGTTTTTTGGGGCGGGTTGTTCTTGGATTCGGATCGAATTTCAAGAAATTGTCATCCTTAGGTACAACCTATATCTTGTGTTGAGTCTATTTGTACAAGCAATCCATCGTATAATAGCACACTTAGCCAGAGCCCGTCCATTTCCTCTATCTTATCCCTATCCTCCTCAGCCCAGCCACCACCTAGGCAGGGGAGATCCACCGCAGACAATGAAAACGAGAATAGAGAGAAGGTAGCTCATCAAATTTTACCTTCGTGCGGCACCCGCAAACCTACAGTAATTTCTCTTTGTAGATAAAAGAAATAAAAGTTGTTCCAACTATTTACAGAATATTTCTTAGCTTCTTTCATCAAGAGAAGAAAATAAAGTGTAATTATACAACCAGATTGATTATTCTTCTTTGTCATGTTTTCCCCTCAAATAGCAAATTGGTTCCAACGCATCAAATGCAAGATTCCTTTTGAAAGGATCAATAATCCTTTTCCCTAGGTTCATTGATGTAAGAAACAACAGCTTCATGAACTCATACGATTGACTATGTAAGCCCAGACCAAAGGCTTAATGATCATGTGCTATCAAGCAAGCCCTTTTGTTAATATTGTTAGTATTGTTATTTGTTAAGTTGTTTTATTCCTTAAGAATATTATAAGTAGTATATTATCATATTCTTAAAAGTATTAGTTTAATTCTAGCCCTAATCTTAGTAGTATTAGAAGAATATTCAGCATATCCACATAGACAAAATGTCTTTAAACTATTAATGGAGTTGAAAATGTCTTTAAACTATTAATGGAGTTGAAAACTGAACTGAGATGAGCCTTTGAGTTACCTACGTCTCTTCTTGTCCTTTGTCTCTCTTCTTTCTAATTCGTAATTTTATGCTTCGGCCATCTTTCATCCTCTTCATGAAGTATAGGATGGAGGAAGTTGAACTTTGCATTCCTTTCTGGTCTATAGATTAAAGATACATTATTGATTTTTTCTTTTGTTTTTCTAACTTCATAATTATATCTTTGAAAAAGTCACTTGTTTGAGTTTTTCCTATTCTGGTGGACATTTCCAGGTAACTTTGTGCGAATCACACTACTTCCTCTTGAAAATATGACCACTTTCATGTTTTGCAAACAGTAAGAACAACTTCCATAATAGGAAAAAGGAGGTAACCAGTGGATGTCCAGAACTGACGTAACTCTGGCGTTTGCTATACCCTGTTGTCCACTGATTCAACTCGGCATTCAGCATGCAGAGAAAGAGACTTTCTGCTTAAAAAAACTACTGCAAACAACTCGAGCACAGGAGTTATATGCATAGGAGTGTGTCCATTCATACTATACAAACCTGCCCAGATTTTTTTCGTAGGGAGCAACTGTCAAGCTGCTAACTCTTTCAAACACAGTACAAGCTTGACTTAGTCCACAATAAGATCTGTAATAGATCTTAGGTTCTCTTATCACTAAGTATGATTGTTTTCATAGGTGTTTCTTCAAACATTACACAATGACTAGAGTGGCAAACAAAAATGTTGGTGGCTTGATGCCTGGTCTTACAATAATCTTCAAACATGCAGTCCCAAAGGCACTAACCTCAGGCCATATTAATAACTCAACTCATTCAGCCTTTGTCTCAATCATTTATGTTCAGAAACGTGAGTCCCTTTCCAACATTCGATACGGTTCAAGGCTAGGCCATCACAGAAGCCAAAATGCTTCACATCTTTCTTAATTATGGAGGTCAATGTAGCCTTGGTCATCCCTTACCTCTAGCTTGATTGAGATTGATTCTATTACACTTCCTAACAGGTGGACTAAGAACCCTGATGGCAAAACCATCTTAAGCAGTTCTCTCATTTTATCTACTACAGGGCAGATTTTGACTGTCTCATGTATTAGTTCATTACAAAACCTATCTTTCCTAGTCTTACAACACCTCCTGATAATCATCTTGTTCACATGTGGTTTCTTAATAAAAGAACACAGTTGCACACCAACGGAGGTCTAACACTTGTCCTATAGAACTTTCATTTCAACTTGATTGGTAGAAGCAGATTTGAATGAGGAACAGAGGAAGATCAATCTTCCCGTCATTCACAAAACAATCCTCTGTTTGATATTTAAAAAAATTAAATAAATTGCAAGGAGGGCTGAAAGTCCAAAAGATTCACAACTATGCACAGTATTTGAACTTATTTAACAAATCTTGTACCACAATTTATCTCGGAGAAAGACAAATCTGTAAATCAAGCACTAGTAAGAACAATGCCTTTAATGTAAAGTCTCTACTAAAGTTCAGACCTCTTAGACCCCTGTATCACTGAATTATTTTTTCCAGACATGGAAACATGACTAGATATCTACAAGGAAACCATCTGCCAAATCGCAACAGATAATAAGTGAAATCTTTTTTGCTGCACACTCAAATAGCTACAGAAAATGATAACAAGTGTTGTATGGAACTCTTCAAGGATCTAAATTAGAAGTTTCTGTATTGGTATCTCCCTAACAACCTTGTAAGTTGTAACTTTTCCAAAGCTACTATGGTGAGTTCCAGAAGAGTTTCCTAAGGGCACCTGTTAGCAGAATCCTATGTGAATTGCCAAGGGGAAAGCATGCAAGAAGAAAATTCAAGTTTTATGATGACGAAAAAAACTTTCTACTCTTCTTTGAATTCAAACTAATGAGTTTATGGAGAAAGTAAGTTTACCTGCCATTCGCTATGTCCTTGAAAACCATTTTTATCAAGTTTCTTAACAGCAACAGGCATTCCAACTTCAACCTTTGATGGGGCATACGTCTTGGTATCCACCCAACCCATAAAAACCGACCCAAACCCTCCTTTTCCCAACACTTTACTGAAGTTCATTGTTGAGCTTTCCAATTCAGAAAACGTGAATACTTTCAGATTTAGAGCTGCAGTTTGGACACTCAAAGGCACTTCTTCGATGACACCTCCATCTTTGCCCGGTAATGGAGCTCCGCTTTCTAGAATGCTTTTATTTTTGTTTTTCTTCTTCATGGCACCACCTTGGACTGGAATATGAGGAAAAGAAAGGAAAAGCTTAAGATATTTGTTATATAATGTCTGCCTTTATGGACTGAATACTTTCAATTTGGTCCATGTAGGTTTCTGCACTACCTGCATGCAATCGTGTGTGGACTGTAGTGATTATACATTGTCTCTACGTGAATCCATTATTAACACGAGATGTTGCAGTGCGTTGTAATAAAAGAGTGCACATGAAAGAATATTGAAGTACTTATCAACATAATAACCCCTTTCTCTTTAGGTTTTACATGAGCTAATTTGGTCAGGGCGTGCAGCACTTGAGAAAGCTTTGAACAAGATGCAGCAGTGCAGTCACTCCAAAGTACACTAAAAGTTCGTACTTTTGAGTCTAAAGTTCGACATGTTATCAAGCATAGAACATATATACACCATGACAAGTCTCCTGCTGACTAATATTCTACAAAATATTATAAACGGACAAAAGTGAGTATCAGCTGAAGTTAAAATGGTTTTAGAGATTATTTCCCTTTTCCTTTACGCTGTCTTCTTTGATTCCTCGTTAATTGTACGGGAAAACTCTCTTCTTTCACCAATTGTTATCGACGTATTCATCTTTCAGATCCGTGGGCCATGGCTACACTTAGCTTCCTAATGTATGTTCATAAGCCAGGCATATCAAGAGTCGGTAGGAAAAAGATGTGAGCTGCACTCTAAGTTGTGTACTGTAATCTGAACCAACCGGCTGGTTTCTTTGCAATGTGGTCATAGATACAGTTAGATAGAATTGCGTTATTTCAAGTTAGGGAGAGAACACACATATCTGATCATTCTCAAAGTCATACAGAAATTAAACAACAAAAAAAGAGCGCGCACAGAGCTGTTTGCATTGAAAGGTTTGGGTGTACCTGAACTCAACCGAACTTTGACCGAAAAGAAATGTCGCAATGTCCTAGAAAATGTCATCCTACCAGACATCATAGAAAAATTATCGCTACTGACGTCACATGACTTTGTAATCACAACATGGTCACTTCTTTCTTGCAATGCTAATGCTGACTCAAGCTTGACCACAACCTCAGCCATCGTAGGCCGTTTACTCGGAAGATTCTCTAAGCATTGATCTGCAATTTGCACAAATGTCATTAAACAATCTGATGCAATTTGTCCCCTCAGATTTCGCTCAATAATTTGACCCGACATTCCTTTTGTGATACAGTGCTGAGCCCACCGAGATAAACTCTGTTGGTCCTCTTCAAGTGTCAAATCCACGGCCGGCCTCCCTGACAGCACTTCAAACAATACTACCCCAAAGGCATACACATCCGATTTCCTTGTCAATTTACGTGTCATGAAATAGTGGGGATCGAAATATCCAAATGAACCTTTAACTTCAGTGTTTACGTGGGTGTATGGCTGATCAGTAGCACATATTTTGGCCACCCCAAAATCTGAAATCTTAGCTGCCCAGTTGTCATCCAAAAGAATGTTCGAGCTCTTTATGTCACGGTGTATGACTCGGTTCTTGATACATGTACCTGTGTGAAGGTAGTCCAATGCACGAGCAGCTCCGATGCAAATCTTGAGGCGCTGTACCCAAGAAAGGGGAGCATCACCATCGGATCTTCCAACTCCGTGCAGATGGTCACTGAGGTTTCCACTAGGCACATACTCATAAACAAGAATCATTTCCCGAAACTCATCACAATATCCAATAAGGGAGACAAGGTGGCAGTGTCGAAGCCTGGAAAGCATATTAATCTCCGTCCAAAACTCAGAGGCGCCTTGTTTGGACCTGGAATCCAACCGCTTAATAGCAACAGTACTTTCCCCATGGTCAATGATCCCTTTGTATACCTTCCCAAACCCACCCTTCCCAATGAGAAACGCTTCATCAAAACTATGTGTGGCCAACTCAATCTCAGCTAATGAAAAGCGACGACAATGTTGATCTGCTGACAACACCGATGAATTGCTTTTCTGGCCTAAGCTTCCTTCCTGCAACTGCCGCAATTTGTAAACAAGGATATTCAACAGCGTGATGGCAATTATAACACCCGTTGCAATTGCGTTTCCACGACCAAAATATAAAACCAAATTCCATAGCTTCAGGTTCCAATAACTATATGTATGCGGCTCCGATACAACGCTTGGATCAAAAAAGCAGCTGTCAGAGAAAGAAGGACAGCTACGAACTGCAACATAATCATTAGGGAGACATGAAAAACGGAGAAAGATACCGGTGGAAGTAAAAGTTACACTACTAAAGAAAGTGAAAAACACAGAGTAAACAAGAAGCGCGATCAAAATTTGCACAAGGGACATGTTTCTTGCAAGTTGCTAGCTAGTCCACCAATCCTCAAAATAGACAGTAACAGAAGCTCAAGAAGATGGCCAAACTAGCTGCTAGCCAATGTACCATGAAAATGGGACTCTTTGTACACTTTAAAGTTGTTAGGACAAACTTCTAATGATTGACTTGACCCAAACATGTTGACGATGTACCCAATTACTGTATTCTATGTCAAAAACAGAATTCAAATTCCCTTCATAATTTATAAATAAAATTCACTATAAGTAATATTTTATTTTCCTGACGAATGAAATAGTTTATTAAATGTCAAAGTAACAAGTCCACCAATTTTGAACGTTCAAACAAATACTCCATTCTTAAAAATTAAACCAATTTTTTTTTCTTTTTGATATTTTCTCAAAAGAAGTTCTTTTTTATTCTACGTATGATACTCCATTAATGATCTCGTATTGTAGAGGAAAAAAAAAAGATCACTTTAGTATAAACTATACCCCCTCCATACCTAAATCAGTGCTGTTTGGTCAATCTATGAGAATTAACTAGTTGTAAAACATAGCAGTGATAGTTTTATTACTTAATAATCTTACAGATTACAGTTTAAAAACTTATGTTGATAGTAATAATATTGACTTTTCAAAAATAAGTACAACTTTCAAGAACCGGAACGAACGGGAGGAAGAATGATCGGTAATGTGAATGGGACTTTTCACAAACAGTTAGCCCGCAAAAGAGAGAGAGAGAGAGAGAGAGAGAGAGAGAGAGAGAGAGAGAGAGAGAGAGAGAGAGAGAGAGAGGACAGCCACAACACAACAATTTGGCACTTGGAGAGGATGAAAAGAAAGGTAAACATTGCACACCTAACACTTTGCAGATGTGGGTTCAGCAGCTTCAGCTGACAAATATGTGCAAGCCCCGACCCCACCCGACCGTATACCTCCCCCCTCCCTCCTTCCTACAATGAACGCAGGGAGGAATTTCGTGGCGGATTCAGGTGTCCAACCTTTGATTATTAGCATCCCTTAAATTGTCTACATCAATTTGACAATTACATATCTTTTCTTGGAGGAAAATTTTATTTGGGGAAGGGTTTAGAACTTTACTTTCCCGCGGTTACGAAGCGAATTACAGTTGGTATACCGATAAATTGGACGTTCTTAACCAGCATGTCATTTTAAAAAAAAATTAACATAAATTTTATAAATTAGAAATATAATTAATTATATTTATATCACAATTAACCTATTGGGTCGATTTTTATTGATTTTATTTGATATTTTGTAATGATTAAAATGAAAATGTAAGAAAGATCGAAAAAAAATAACGAGAACCATAAAAATTTAAAAATAAAAAATAATAATAAATTAACATGGTGACTCTATCTATATCATTTTCATGTAAATTGGGTTTGTTAGATAAAGGTAGGCGGTGATTATGATGGACCCTCCAGTAGGATGTGTTCGGTCTCCACCTTCCCAAGTCATCGTCGTTAACAGCAAAAAGGTGTTAGAAACAAACCATGAGAAATGGAAAACGGAAAATGTGAATCTGAAATTCGAGAGAATCATTAGCTGATGATAATATTCACAAACTTTGACAAATAGTGATGGTATGTACTCTTTTTTTTTTAATATATATTTCATGTTTTATGAGAATGAACTTTTTAAAAGTTAAAATTTATTTTAAAATAATTATCTTTTTACTAATTTATATTTTATTTTTTTTCAAATTGTCCTTTATTCTAAAAAAATTAATGAATGAAAATTTTGAATAAATTTTTTAATTATAAAGGATCAATTGAAAAGTAAAATTAAAATACTAGAAAATACTTAGGCTTGGATCATGAACATGATTTTGTTTGAGTTTATGATTTCTATCACGAAATCAAATTCACACTTTAATTTCATTCGATTTTATCAATTATTATTTTTTTAACTTTTCACTATTACTCGTATATATATATGTTCTCACAAAACAATTAAAATTATCGCATCACTTCTCTCTCATTTCTCTTCCTTCTCTCATCCTTTCTTTTTCCTCTCACTCCACTTTTAATTTTTCTCTCCTCTCTCTCTCTCTCGCTTTATTCCTACCCGCGGTCCTCTCTCTCCTCGTCTCCTCACTCTCTATAGCTTTTCCCCAACTCTCTCTCTCTCTATAAATCTCTCCCTCTATTTTTTTTTCTTTCTGTTTCTTTAAATTCATGAATGAATTTTTGAAGCAGAAATACGTTCTCAATATTCAAGCCCAAGAAAGTGTAGCTCTCTCGATGATCAAGGATTACCTAATATTCTCATGGGAATTCACTCAAGAAGAAGCTCAAACCTTCAGAGTACATACGACATACGTTAGTAATTTGACGGCAAATTATATGGAACACTTAGGTGTTCCTAGCAAGGAGCACCTCTTTAGACAAGTGTAATACACTCTCCGTAAGGTAAGTGAGAGTAAGAAAAAAATCAGTTATAACTACTTCTTTAATTTTAGGAAGTGGTTACAACCGATTTTCATAATTGTAGGTAATTAAACAAATTGATGACCAACACATGTTTTTTACACAATTTTCGTGTAATCTCTTTTAGAATTTCGATTCTATCAAATACGGATATTAAAAAATTCAGCATTCCTTGTATAGAATTTCAAAATCTCTATTCAAAATTTAATTTCATGCCGTTGAAGACGATGTTCATTTCGTAAGTGTTTAATATTTATTTATTTAAGCGCTGAATTCATTTTCTTATAACATGTACGTATAAGAAGTGCTCTGTGTTCATTTACGTATAAATTATCTTTATATTTTTTAACGTTTGATTCATTTTACTGTAACATGTTACTCAATTTGAGTGTTTGATGTGTTATTACATTGTTTGTTTGATTCATTTTATCAGTGTTTAATTTTTATTTCCTTGCTTGTAATATTCATTTGAACCATTTCAAAATTCAGTATTCATGTTTTAAATGTTTATTTTTTTCGGTGCTTAATGTTCATTTCCTTATTTGTTTAATTAATTTGTACATATTGACTGTGGTGTTTAGGTATTTTAGTACTAGTAATTGACCCCGATTTTAAGAGATTATGAGTTCATTTATATTGTGATTTCATAAAATTAGAAATCAGTTGAATTGATTTATAGACGATTAATTTTGAAATAAAGAATAAAATATATAATTTTCATAATTTTAGGAATTAGTTAAAATTAAATAAAAAAAGTGAAAAAGTTGGGGAGAATGAGAAAGTGATTACATTTGCCGGTGCTCTAGCAATGAGAACCTAGCTACTCCATATGCCGTCTGTTGACATAAGTTTGTGAATTGAATCTCGGGGTTTCCAAAAATTATTCCCAAATAACCTCTTACAAATATGATCTAATTTCCCCCAACGCTCCTAACGATGATCCCAATGCTGACCTCATCGCTTTCCAGTCGGCGGCGCCTCTTTCAACTAAGTATCCCTCCTCGCGCTTTATTCTTTGTCTCTCTATTTTGCACACACATGCGGTCTCTCTATCTCTCAGTGTCTCACTCTTCCTATCGTTCTCCCCCACCACTCTTTGATGGTCCAAAAGTCAAAATTGCCGCTGATTTTGAATGACTCACTTCTGAAATTACAAGTCAATTTAGTCATGTTAGGTTTACAGTTGTGTGGAAAGAAATGACGAAACTTTGGAGTAAGGTTTATGGCTGGAGGAACTATCTCAATAATTGTGTTTATATTTAGTTGAGGTCCAGAGTTAATGCAAAGACGTTGATTTAAGAGAAGAAGAAAACCCAATTTGGAATAATTGAGTGTATTTACAATGTGGGTTTGAGGTGGAATTTGGGTTTTGAAATGGGCTATTGATTTGTAGTTTGCAATTTGAAATTGTGGGTGTGTATTTTGAATGTGGTTTGGTTCTTAGCTCTATTGGCTAAATATTTTCAGATGTATTTTTGGATACGGACTTGTTAGAATCACCAAATTCCTTCATGTTACCAACGAGTAGTTGGTGCAGTGGTGCCAGGGACTGCATTTGGAAGGGAGGACTACGGTTCGATCCCCCGCAACTACGTTGGGAGAGGTTTAAAACCTTAACCCCGGGACCA
>JAOTQG010101492.1:0-13502 GCA_025631175.1 Iris virginica
GTGAGGGCATTTTGGGAAAGAAAAAATGGGGACATTGCTAACCTCCTACAACTAGTGGGGATATTAGCTAATCCCATTTATAATCTTTATATATATATATTATGTACATAATTTATATTTTTTACATGCATTATGACACTTGGGCACCGGATATAAGGGTGTGAATGCTCTAAACTTTGGCTGAAACAAAGATGGAAAGCAACCCCTTCATCTGCCGTCAAGAATTACGGTGTACATTGGACTTTTGATTGATCAATATCAATGGGCCCTTTCATTGCAGCCATTAACACCCTTGAAATTCACACTCATATTGACTCATCAGCATTCTCCAAGTCTTTGCGTTTTGCTGCTGTATTATGAATCTCGATTAATATATAGACTTTTCCGGTAGTAACATGCAAGCCAGCTAGCAGCGCTATAAAACTCTTAACCTGTGTGTACATTTTTGTACACCAAAACCCAAGAGGAACAATATGGGTTCATTTGTAACCCCTCCTGAAAGGAAACCCATCATCTTCTTCCTTGTAGTAGTAATATTTTTCATAACATTCTCTGCTAGTAGTTCCCTTGTTACAAGTACTGCTAGTTCTGCACAAGAAGCTGAAGCTCTCCTGAAATGGAAAGCCAGTCTCCAAAACCACAACACTTCCATCCTGTCTTCCTGGGCTCTTCCGACCAATAGTTCGTGGGTTCTTGATCCGTGTACTTCTTGGTTCGGCGTTTCTTGCAATTCTCAAGGACGGGTGAACCGGTTGCAGTTATCTATGTCAGGCCTAAAAGGCACACTTGACCATTTTTCTTTCTCATCGTTCCCAAATCTTTTCTACTTCAATATTAGCATGAATGA
Organism: Iris virginica; assembly: GCA_025631175.1. Classification (NCBI taxonomy): domain Eukaryota; kingdom Viridiplantae; phylum Streptophyta; class Magnoliopsida; order Asparagales; family Iridaceae; genus Iris; species Iris virginica. The sequence goes on from JAOTQG010101492.1 coordinate 848, forward strand.
GCTCTACGGTACCATCCCCGGCGGGCCTGCCATCGCTTCCCTCTCCAATCTCGTTTATCTCGACTCCTCTTTAAATGCACTTTCCGGGGAGGTCCCGTCCGAAATTGGGATGCTAAAATCGCTTCAGTGGCTCGACCTTTCCGGTAACAATCTCTCGGGTCATATTCCTGCAGCTTTAGGTAATCTAACTTCCTTAACTGTTCTATCTTTGTATGATAATGCATTTTCCGGGACCATTCCCTCTGAACTAGGAAATCTTACTAATCTTGAGGATCTTTCTTTGAGCAACAACTCATTAACAAGTTTTATCCCAACCACTTTTGGCAACTTGGGAAACTTGACTGCCTTGCAACTCGACCAGAATCTACTGTTTGGTTCAATACCCTCTGAGCTGGGGAAGTTGAGATCACTTCAAATCCTTGACCTTTCCGCTAATAGTCTCTGGGATCCGATGCCTGCATCGTTAGGTAATCTGAGCTCCCTGAGTCTTCTCTATTTGTATGATAACAAGCTTTTCGGGTCAATTCCTTCCGAATTCGGAGGCCTCGTAAACCTAGAGGGACTTGATTTGGGCATGAATTCGTTAACAGGTTTCATTCCATCCACTTTAGGGAACTTGCAAAATGTAGCTTTCTTGCAGCTCTCGCAGAACCGATTAAATGGTTCAATACCCTCAGAACTGGGGGAATTAACATCACTTGTATTCCTAGGACTTTATGGAAACAACCTCACGGGTCGAATCCCTGCTTCATTAGGTGATCTAAGTTACTTGAATACCCTGTATCTGTATAATAACAACCTTTCTGGTTCCATTCCTCCTGAACTGGGAAATCTTGTAAACCTTGAGGTGCTAGATTTGAGCGATAACTTGTTAACTTACACAATTCCATCCACTCTTGGAAACTTGAAGTCTCTTACTAGACTTTCTTTGGCTGACAATCAACTACATGGTTCCATTCCCACTTCACTAGGCAATCTTAGCAACCTAGAGATTTTTTACCTCGACAATAACCGGCTTTCTGGTCCTATTCCAGAAGAATTGGATTATCGACCAATGGTTGAGCTTGTAATGGTGGGGAATCAATTCTCAGGACGTGTTCCCAGAACAATTTGCCAAGGTGGAAAACTTCGAGTCATAAATTTACAGAACAACCTCCTAGTTGGCCCAATCCTTAGAAGCCTGAAAAACTGCACTAGGTTGGCCAGACTCCGGATTGAAGGAAATCAGCTCAGCGAAAATATAGCTGGAAGTTTCTGCGTGCACCCTCATTTGTATTACATGAACCTTAATGACAACAAATTTTTCGGGGATCTCTCTGCTAACTGGAGTAACTGCAGAAACTTATCCACCTTGCTAATGGCGCAGAACAATATCAGTGGAAGTATACCACCAGATCTTGGAATTGCTACTCAACTACAAGAAGTGAATCTTTCATCAAACTCTTTACTTGGGAATATTCCAAAGGAAATTGGGCAATTGCATCATCTGCTGCGACTGGATTTGAAAGCAAATCAACTTTTTGGTGATGTACCACTTGAGTTTGGATCACTGAAAGATCTCCTGTATTTGGATCTCTCAGCAAACAAATTGAGTGGGATGATTCCAGGATATCTTGGGGAGTTCTTGCACATGTATTACTTGAACTTGAGCAGCAACAGTTTTACAGATGGAATACAAGTTCAATTAACTCTATTGTCGTTCCTTTTAGTCCTTGATTTGAGTCATAATTCACTCACGGGGGAGATTCCACCACGAATACAAGGGTTGCAGAGCTTGCAGAAGCTGAATCTTTCCCGCAACCAACTCTCTGGTACCATTCCTGAGGCTTTTGACATCATGCATAACTTGCTTGAAGTTGACTTATCCTACAATAAGTTGCAGGGTCCTATTCCAAACAACAAAGCCTTCATGAATGTCGCTGTTGTAGAGGGGAACAAAGGGTTATGTGGAAACATCACAGGGTTGAAACCTTGCAAAAGTTTGAAAAGGAGCCAGCACATCACTCTTGCAATCATACTCCCCACTCTTGGAGCACTATTCCTTCTTTGTGCGTTCACCGGGCTTTGCATCATCTATGGAAGAAGAAGAAAGAAAGGCACAGAAGTAAGCAACAATCAAGCACAAATAGTTGATGTTTTCGCCATAACAACTTTTGATGGAAAAGTAATGTATGAAGAAATCTTAAATGCCACAAACAATTTTGATGCGGCGTATTGCATTGGAGAAGGAGGCCATGGAAGTGTCTACATAGCAAATCTGCGACCAAATTGTACAGTTGCAGTTAAAAAACTCCATTCATCTTCTGAACCAACTGATCGCAAAGGCTTTTTAAATGAGGTAAGGGCATTGACAGAGATAAGGCACCATAACATAGTAAAGCTTCATGGATTTTGTTCACATTCTCGACACTCATTTTTGATTTATGAGTATGTCGAAAGGGGAAGTTTGGCTGCCATGTTGATGAGGGAAGACACATCTCAGTTGTTGGACTGGTCTAAGAGGGTGAATATCATAAAGGGTGTGGCTCAGGCTTTGTCTTACATGCACCACGATTGCATACCCCCAATTATTCATCGGGATATATCAAGCAAAAATATTCTGCTCGATTCTGAGTACGAGGCTCATGTTTCAGATTTTGGTACTGCCAAGTTCCTAAGCCGAGACTCATCCAACTGGAGTGCGCTTGCAGGCACATATGGATATGTTGCACCAGGTAAATTCATGTGTTTCTTTTCATTTGGATATGTTAAAATAATAAACCAGCAGAAAGTGTCATGTAATCATATTTATGCTTTCATTTGCAGAATTTGCATATACAATGAAAGTAACAGAAAAATGTGATGTCTATAGCTTCGGAGTGTTGGCTCTAGAAGTAATACATGGAGAGCATCCCGGTGATCTCATTACGTTTTTATTATCTTCATCAGACAAGGAGATATCATTGAAAGATATGGTTGATCAACGTCTTCCACCATTGTTACCCAAGTTCGAGAAGGTGGTGACATCCATTATACTCAAGGCAATAGACTGTTTAAATGCCAATCCACAAGCAAGGCCAACGATGCATGACGTGTCTCAGCTATTAGCAACCAAAGACCTGCTTTTTGGGGGCATCTCTTAGTTCAGCATCAGGGCATAACAATCAAGATTTCTCTTGTCCTGGAAGAAGAGCCCTTTGGGTCCGAAATATATACTGTGCGCAACCAATCCTGCCTTTGTGAGCATTGGAAATTAGGAGGGTTCATTATTTTCATCCCTTTTATAGTACTTATGTTAACCTTTGTTTCCCATTGATGACATATTTACTAAAGTCATTACGTCTTTCTGGTCATATGTTCTGTGTTCTGTTCCGAGCAAAATGTCAGTAGCTCCGTGGTCACATATCCATGTGTGCCAAGGTGCAGTTCGGCTCAGCTAATTTGCAGTCCTACCTGAAAAGGTCCATAAAAAAAACTAAGTTGTTTTAAGTCCAGCCTTAGAGGCAGCCCTAATTGCTCTAGAAATAGCTTCTTTTTCTTCTTCTTCCTTGTAAAATGGTGCTTCAGATAGATTAAACTAGAAGGGAGGAATTTTCCCCAAGAGCTCAAATGAATGCACTAGGGTAACCAAATATACAATCAATTACTTAATTCCTGTTGAATTCAATTTGCTACTAAACCAGTAATGAAGAGCAAGGATCTCAACTCGGTTGTCTGACACTCTAACTTGGCAAGGTACACCATTTAGAAACCATTTCCGATAAGAGATTAGGTCTGTCTAACATTATTCTGCTGGAATGTAAGAACATACATCCAGGAAACTCGGCATCTTCTCACAGTGTCGGTCCCAACACTATCGTATTACCACATAGGAACATCCATCCAAGAGACTCTTACACACCAGCATACTATGGGCATATTGTATTTTAACAACGCTGAAGGGTCATATTAAAGAGCATATATCTGCAGCAAGTCACATCTCAGATGAAATATTTTCCAACCAAAAAAGTTTACTCAGCAGGCAATATTTGTAGCAAATCAGGAATTATGAGCATATATAATCATATCTAATATGAAATCCGGCAATCCATTCAGACAACCGGGAGAAAGCTCACTCCTCCTCTTCAATCTTTTACATTCGGGGTTAGACAGCAGCACAACAACATGATACATCATAACTTAACTAGTAAGACTTGCTTCTCCTTTTTACATCAACAGACTCACTCATGGAGGTGACCATGCAGCCTATGCTTGTAAAATTCATGGTACATGAGTGCTAGATTCTGAAGATAATTTATCAGCATCTAGGAAGCGATTCCTAGATTGATAGATCAGCATATTTATAGTAGTCAACATAGATGAACAACAACACTTCCTTAAGGCGAATCAAAAATCACTTCTTCAACAGGTTGCGGGTAAAGATCTTCTTACAGTACGGACTGCTGCGCAACATCATATGAGGCTGAACTGCTTCAACCAATGCACTATGAAGAGGGCCCTGCCAAAAAAACAAGTCGAAGAGAATGATATCTTGTTGCTTTTTGAAGAAAGTTGGAAAATCTTTTGAGTTTGGGTATCTATATTCTTGTCAACGAAATGCATTTTTTAATAAATTAAATGACCAAAAAAAAAAAAAAAAATGCAAAGCATCTTGGACATATGAGGCTGCTGAGGCTGCCTACAGACCTTGGTAACTTCAAGTGCCGACTGAATGACATAGTTGGCGTACGGATCTTGAAGCAGCTGGTCAAAATGTGGCACGGAAAGAAATTCATGGATGATTCTTGATCGGCTCTGTTCGAGGTGCTTGAGGCACTTTTCAACAACATGGCTGCTGAATTTTTGCATCGACAGGTAGACATAGTTCCCTTCAAACTGAGAAATCAAGATGGTAGCAGCAGACGGGATCTTGAGCTCAATAATATACTGAACAACGTAATTTCTGTACAACAGAAAGGAAAATAAGACTGTGCAGCAGCAAAGTTCAGCAATTACAATATAAACAATATAGATCATCTATCATGGATAATTTCTGTACAACAGAAAGGAAAATAAGACTGCAGCAGCAAAGTTCAGCAATTACAATATAAACAAATAAACAATATAGATCATCTATCATGGATATACAAATAAGCCAGAAGTTAAACTATAGATAACATCTAAAGAAAGCCTACTGCATGGGGTTTTGTGGAAATTAATTAATTGGACTAACTGATTACATCAGGCTTGGCAGCTATCAATTTAAATGCATATCCCATGCAGCAACCAAATAGGCTACTGCTTTTCAATCATGCTCCATCCTCCAGCTAGATAAGCCTCTCTTTGCAAGTCAATTTTTTTTACGGATGCCGAATACCCAAGAGACTACTCATTATGACAAACTCCCTAGATTATCATATTATCTTTTAGCAAATACAAGGTGAAGTTAAGAGTATGATGTAACTTAGTCAATCATAGAATATTCAAGTGGAGCATTCCAGCAGCAAGGAGTAGACTAAGTTGGACGCAAGGAGTAACACTAACAAAAACAAGCTGATATGCTACACTGAAGTCATAAATCTTGATGTCAATATTGCAACAGATTGCAGAGAAACTAGCTCGCATGATAAGACATATGCCAGGTGCAGCCAGAAAACCCAAAGGTGCCCACACAGGTCATTAAAAATGAGAAATCCACCCAAATGATTCAGGGTGGTACAAATCGATACTTTAAACTGGCAGTAATTAGCCTGTAAGTTAAAACTGACCCCGCAATGACTTAGGAACATAAATCCTCTAGCTAGGTAGCTGGCAGTGAAAATGCTTCAGCATTCAGATATATGAAAAGTTTGAAGAAAAAACTGAGAGCAAGAACAAATGAGCATAGAAATATACAGGAGGCCAGAATGTGAAAGAGGACATCATTGCAAATAGGCAGTATGAGTTGAATGAAGCAAACTCACACATACAACACATAGAAACGGTGAAACCCGAATATGAGGTAGATAATTGGAATTGTCTAACCATGTAACTTAACGCTTATAAAAGTATGTTCAAGTTTAGTAAATATGGCATCATTCAAACAATTTAGCTTAAAGATAAGAGGATCTGATGATGTAGCATATTCTCCCAAACAAATCTGCACAAAGATGAAGAGAGCAAAAGTGAATATGAACTGAGCAGAGAAGGAAGGCAGGGACCTTTTAAGTTGTAAGTAATATTTTTCAATTTTTAATAATTTTACTGAGGGACAAGCTTCGCATTGAAAAGCTTCTAGAACTGGATACAAAAAGAATAGTCATGTAGGCAGTTCGTTTCTCAATGTTATAATCCCTAATACTATCTAGTTGAGGAATCTATAGAATACTGAATCTAAATCTGCCTTTCGTTTTCGCTTTGACACCTTAAGAGTGTTCATTTAATTGTGATGACAAAGATACAGTCCAAAAAGATGCTAAACACTTCAAAATGATAATAGTGCAAGTAGGCAGTCAATTTCACATGTTTGTTTCTTGGCCTGAACACATAAAACTTGAAATACACCATTCAAACATTAAGACATGCATAATTAGGTTGCATAGCATCCTTGACAGCTAAATAGGGCTGTGTAGGTGCAACAACCTAGCTACTTAACCTTGAAGACCAAATAAAAGCATAACAAAATCAAATGTTAAAACTACTCAACAGTATAATCATGAATAAGAAAGAAGAAACTTTAATGATGTGGTTCAGATTCAAGTAATTGCACAAGGTAGCTAGAACTTAGAAGGAAAGGAAATTACGCAAAAGGATCTTGAGCAAGGAGGAATCCATTAGCAGAAATTTCTGTGACCAGCTTATCTCGATCTTTACCAGTTGAATGGGCAATGCATCGATTTAGAACACAACACCCATGCTGGTGAGTTGCAATATCAATACAGAACTTTGCAGCTGCATTAAAAAAAAACTGCAGAAGAGAGAATTAACAGAAAATAGATCAAAACAGAACTTTGCAGCAGCACTGAAATAATTGCTCAAGAGAGAATTAACAGAAAAGAGAAAACGTGTGTTCTGCATAATTGTTACGAGAAATATAAAAACTACTGGCCACTATGATCCTGCTATTAGATTATGTGAGTATGACTCTGAAATTCCTCACATGTTCAAGAAAAAAGAATCAAAATGAAAGGTAAAGCATGTAAAAGAGTGTGAGATGAATAAAAATGTATGCAATCATGAGTGAAATATTTATGCTTTGATTATTTATTATATTTTTACTGTGTAAAATGCATATTTTGCTTAATCGAAATAGTACATCGATCTTATCCTCATACGAAAGATATAAATTCTTTTCAGCATCTGCCTGACCAACATTGAGAAGCAATTATCCTGCTATGTTAGAAAGGAGTAAAAAGCCAACTGCCATTTGAGCTTAGAGTAATGCTATATACCCAAAAACTAAAGGATAGGCTGATAATTAAAAATATTTAGTTATATAGGATTCTTTTAGTGTGTGCATGAGTTGGAGTGTATACACACACATACCAGACTCTTATATTTGGCATACCAAATATGAACATCAAAAATGGTTAGAATTCTGCCAAACCAAGGTGCTGCCCCTTGTGAGATATTCATTATAATTCATGTCTTAGCCATGAGAGTAAACAAGAAAATTTGAAACTGCTCGCTGTAGTAATTCAAAAGGACATATAATGACACTATAAAGAAGAATAGAAATCAAGCAAGAAAGAAAGAAAGAATGAAACAAAAGAAAAAGATAAAAGTAAATAAGAAATAGACCTTGGTAAATGCTACTGAGCAAGTTGTTAGTGCTAAAGCACCCTAAAGCTGTATCTATACCTTCTATATAAGTTTTTGTGCGTCTAAATAAAAAAGTATGTACCAAGTCTATGCAGCCCTCTCCCTAAACCTTAATACTTTTCCTGCCCAAATGAAAACAATTTATTATAGAAAAGGATGCACAATTAAGTAATCCATATTTGAAATATCACCACAAAAGTAACAGGGGAATAAACACAGCCAGATACAAAATTATCTGTGAAGTCAAAAAACAAGTAATACTATACTTATACTATTTTTGACGATGATATGCAGACGTTGAATGAAAAACTGCCTTCACATAAATGCAAAGGTGAGTTGTTAGAGAGAGATATGTACTTCCACGATTTTTACATGCAATAGTAGTAAACACAGCCACAAAGCTAGGCCAGCTAATTCTGATGGTTGACTGTCCATGCTTGTGGAGATGACAAGTGTGCAATATTGTTGGACTAGATCGTGGCAGTAAGCTAAACGAGATAGATTGAGTTTCTACTTACTCGCTTAGATATTCATTGAATAATAACTAACCGATAAAAGCATATTTCACTGGAAACAAGTCGGTACACTAGATAAAATCCTTTCAGAGCTTCAACTTGAATAAGACACTCATAATGTTGATTAGAATAATAATACGCTGTTGCTAGCACAATGTCATTACCTTCAGCTCCAGCAAACAGTGTCATTCCCATGATATGTAATAAGCCATGCCAAATTATATCAATGAAACAGAGTGCATTGCCTAGAGAATGCAAAAATATGAGGAACTACAGCCATGTAATATGAGGATGCTGCATTATGTTTATTGGCAAACATCTGAGTTTTAGGCAATATATTATGCTGTTGATAAGGGACAGAAGAGCATACATTATACCTTATTATGGTCCTTACTGAGGCATTGCAAACAACGCTGCACAACATGATTTCCATTAACGTCCTTAATGAGATCAAGAAACCCTGGCTTTAACGCATGTATAAGTAGTGCAATCTGCTGCCTAGTCTTGAGAGTCTCTATCAATTTCTGCACTGCACGTGTCCTGGAGTAAAGTACCAAACCAAGTCAGCAAACAGGAGGCGCAAAAGAAGCGTTTCAAAAGAAATTACTGTTTAATAAAAGAAAGGTAGTTACCCATGTGTGTTCAAGCAGAGGCCGATAAGCACTCCGGGTAATTCAGTCACCTTGGCAACAATCTGCATCCTCTGTTCTTCGCTGCAGACTTCAAGTAATTTCTGCACGAAATAATTCCCGAATTGATCCATCATGAGTTCAACAATATAATTGATGGTTTCAGTAAATATTATCTGAACATCCTGAATGCTTCCTTCATCAAATATCCGCTGCAAAAAGCGACAACCACACTGATCCTTTGCCAGAGAGTATATATAATCCTGTACGTCACCCAGTGAACTATTTGTTGCTTCCCCGGGCAATGGATTAAAATTCCTCAACTTCAAATCATTTTCACGAATTCCTCCTAAACTGAACCCAGTAACTGGTTTGATTTTTTTCTCCCTCTTCTTACGAACCTTTGAGCGATTAAGCCCCTTGTCAACACCATAATTTAAGCTATTTCCTTGTATAATGAAACTATCTTCCAAATCGAATCCCTTAAGTTTCCCTGGTGCTGAAGGGAGAGAAAGACTGCCCTTACAACTTGGATTTAAAGTAGGATTCTCCATAAACCCACCCATTCTTCCGCGCATTACATTCAAATGGGAGGAATCATTTCCACATTGCTGAGACATTGAGGAATAAAACCCCTCCCCAAGACTAAGGTTGCTCATTTGTTCATTTCTTGCCTCACCTAAATAACTTAATTCCTCATGTGAATAAATGGGATTTGAAAACATGGAACGACTACGACTGCGAATGCCCTTTTGTAAACCAAGCAGTTTCAACCCCATATCATCATCAAAGCTTTTAGTTTGTGAAAGCCCTCCAAAATCATAAACACCATTTTCAAACACATTATCTAAGCAGGAGTTATCAGCATGATTATAACTACCACTAGAAAAGCAATCACCAAAACCAAACACAGTATCACTGGCATCCTTTTCATCTCCAATATGCATCTTATCATAAAAACTTTCAGCCAAAAATTTCTCAATTATCTCAACGTTATCAGCAGTGGGATTCTTGAAAAGCAGGGCATGGTTATATAAAGAAGGATCATTATCAGCACCAAACGGAGTGAAAGAGGGTGAGGAAGAGGAAGTTCCATCCTCGGATGAATTACAACAAAACCCATTACCACCAGACAATAAAGAGCATGAAGAACTAACAGGAGAGAGACTAACAGGCAGATTATAAGGGCTAGTTTGGTAATTTTGATGAAGATGCTTACTGAAAGATTTCACCTCATTTAAGCAAACTTGATCAAGCACTGCATTGCCATGGCCACCTTCCTTCTTCATCATCAAAAACTTTTTCTCGTTCCCAACTTGTTTAGCTCTAAACATCTTTATACACACACGGACAAACCCCACAACAGATATTTTTATATATGTTCTTTTTTATAAGTGACAAACTGCAGATATTTCTACGGAAGGAGAGATATTAAAAAGGAATGTGACAAAAAAAGAAAACTGTAAATATCTTGAAACCCAAATCAGATATGATGCTAGAGAATATATATATTTTTATAACCAAAGGGAGAGATTACATCAATACAACAACTGGGTAGAGATGATGGAAAATGGGTAGTTTAGGAAGGGAATTTGGGTTGCATTTGAGTGTCATTTGTGTTTGATTTTGGGTTTCTTTTGGGACCAAAGGGAATGTGTGTGTGTGTGTGTGTGTTTTGGTTTGTTTGAGTGGAAAACATATATAGGAAAAGAAAAAGGTACGGTACTACTGGGAAAAATGGTGGTAAATGGTAATGGTCACGCCATTAAAATGAAGAGGAGCAATTCTGCAATATGGACGCACAGCTCACATAGTACACTGCTGCTCTGAGTTCTAACAGAAAAAGGAGGAAAGAGATTGGAGAGAGAGAGAGAGAGAGAATAGGTTTATAGGCTTTGAGTTGGGTGATTTTAATAGGTGTATTTAATTGGGGGATTAATGTGTTTTTCTTTTTTCTTTCTTTCTCTTTAATTGATTGCGGGACTAGCAGTATTTCATAACAACCTTTGCTTAATCTTCTGCTTCAGTTTCATCTCACCCTTCACTTCGGAGTTAGGAGTCGATTTGTTGAGTTGGGATCTGGAACCAAAGGGCGGCTCAGTGGTAGAGCCGAACTTTACAGTATGTATGGTCTCAGGTTCGATTCCTTCCCATGCCCCCTTGGGGCCCAGAAAAAAAAAAAGATTATGTATATAACATGAATATAAAATACACATAAGTTATATTATCATGTTCATAATTATTATGTGTATTTCATATTTATATTATGTAATAATTAATTATAGTCTTTATGTACATTTAACACCTAATTCACAATTTTTATTTTTATTTTGACACTTATTAAATGTTTAGACATTCGTTATATCAACTGCTTAATAAATGGTGTCACGTGAATCACGTCTTAATTTTTTTAAAACTCATCTTAAACTCTAACTTTTAAACCTTAAACTCTAAATTTTAAATTGTACATGTGACAAAAATTGAGATATCAAAACAAAACAAAACAAAACAAAAAATCTGATCAACTATTTGTTCTTATATAAATGACTAGCATTTTACCCTCACCTGGGTTTATAAGACAAGCTTCTTAGATTATTATTTTTCTTAATATGATTGATGTAAAATTATTACCAATTTACTTCTAATGGTAATGAATGATATTAATTTTTAATATAAATCTTAATTTTTTATTGCATATTTTTGAATGTTTAGAACACTATATAACTAAATATTAAAATTAAATTGTAAAATTTCGTTAAACTTTAAATCACTAATGGTGATTGTGGTGGCGACAACTAGTGGTGGGCAAAATGGTTGGTGGAGATGGTAGAGGTGGTGGTGGAGGAGGTTGAACTTGGTGGAGATGGTGGTGGTTGCAACAAAAGCCGGGGTGTAAAAGTGTGTTGAAAATTTAAAAGAATAGATGATAAATTAAGTGTATGAAATGAATGTATGATTTCAAATAGGATTAATATCTTACATTGAAGAGAAACGAAAAATGATGCTCAATTCGAACAAATCAGTTTTGACATCAGAATAACGCTATAACGTTGAATCCAGACTCGAAAATTGATTTGGACCATGCTGAAACCGAGTTATAACGCTGCGACTAACGATTTTTTTCTTTAAATTTGAATTTAATGATCATGTCTTGTGAAAAAATTGTATTATTATTGTTTCGGCAAAATAACCTTTTTGGTCCCTGACCTTTGACCCAGTAGACGATTTAGTCCCTAATGTTCGTTAATCCCTTAGTAGTCCCTAACCTTTCAATACCCAAGGCCAATTTGATCCCTTCTCCCTATTTTGACTAATTTGACTGAAATTTTAAAATTAAACTGCTGATGTGGCATAAAACCAAGGGTAAATTTGATAACTTAATAAATTTGGTAACTAAAATAAAAAAAATACTACTCTTCACCCCACCTCCACCCCTCTCTTCCTCCCCCGTCGCTCCTGGTGGCACACTCCTCCCCTTCACCCCTCTCTTCCTCCCCCGTCGCTCTCTGCATCCAAACTCACAAATCATATGCCCAGGAAAGAAGAGAGAGAGGGAGAGAAGATCAGAGAGAGAGAGAGGGAGAGAAGATCAGATCTGAGATCAAGAGGCGTAAGAGAGATCGAGAGGATGAAAGAAGAGAGAGGGAGGGAGAGAAGATCGGTCTTCTTTTGTTTCTTCTCTCCATGCACCTCCGCCGCCTCCCTCATCAAACCCTAGCGCCGCTATTCAAGCCGGAGTTGTAAGGTACGCAC
>JAOTQG010101603.1:0-13495 GCA_025631175.1 Iris virginica
AGAGTAATTTCATGTGTATCCGCTGTTTTTGGATGTTTTTGGTGGATTTCTTGTCCACCTTTCTTTGTACATTCTTAACCTATTAATAATATTCTTCTTTTATCCAAAAAAAAATTATTAGATGGAAAACTGCAGTGGGACAAACGAAAGTCCATCCAGTAAAAGCAAAATACGAAAGACAGACCTCTAGAATACTTAGAAATTAAAGCAGTTCAATCCCATTGAATCTTCTATATGGGAAGGCTTCAACATGCCGCCATAGCTAAAGCCCATACAGACGACACAAACACTCTACCCCAAAGAAGAGACCAAGACTTGACTGATCGCTAAAGGTTTCTGAATTACTATCCTCCGTATGCACCACCGTTGTAATCGTTTTTTGGCCTCATTGCCCTTCCCTCAATCATGCAAGCCCATGGAAGTTTATACACAACTGTTATAATCTTTTTTTGGCCTCATATCCGCTTTGTGGTTCGCCTTGGGGATATGGTTTGATTTTGGGAGATAATTGGATAAGGGGCTTTTCCTTTTAAATTATCTATATGACTATATCATCTTTTTCGGCTTTTTGTTGTTCACGAGGCTCCCATTTCCATTTTCGTAGTTAAGGGGGGGGGGGTTCTCTTGAAATCTCCACTTCAGAAGGAATATAAATGATAAGAGAATCCATTTCTGCTGCCAACTTGCTTAATTGGCTTTCTACGTTCCACCCTTCCGATCACCTTGACCGTTGAAGCCCATTTCCAGAGTCCTCTGGTTTCTATTATGCCTAGTCATTCAGAAGCTTCTTCGTCATCCTCAACTACAGATAGACTTTCCTCTTTACAACTTTATTTGGAAGCCCAAGGTTCCTTATAAAGTCTTTGATTGGTCCGTGGTTCTCAGCGGCGAATACCAATGATGAGGCAACGGTGAAGCCTGCACAAGGCTATATCCTAGGATGTGTGTTATGTGTATGGGTTGCAGTGAGACCCTTGAGCATCTATTTCTGCATTTCCGTGCGACATTGCATCTTTGATGTACTCTGTTTGCTGTGTAAGGTGAATATAGTATCACTGTATGCTTCAGGATTTCTGCATGCGCAGGCATTTGAGCTTTGGTCGTGCATATGAAGGATGATACAATTTTTTGGAGGTGTGATGTGTTCATTTTCCTTGGAATATATTTGGATGGAGCGGAATTCTCAGCTCGTTAGAGGTCATGTGTTGCCTTCTGCGTTACTATGTTGAAATATTTCCTTTCAAAGAGAAGCCAGGCAAGGAGCTTGCGGGCTTTTCTGGTTTGTCTAAAAGCAGATTCGCTTAGGGGTCAGAAATCAACTCCCTGCTAGTTTTCTATCTTCCTTGTTTTTTTTTTCTTTCTTTTTTCTGTTTGTCTTTTTTTGCTTTTAGCTCAGGTTCGCCTTATTTGTGTCTTCTCTCTATTCTAATAATTCTTCTTTTATCTTGAAAATAAAAATAACACTAACACCATCCTATATCCGCCTCAAAGATAAGATCTTTAGTGTCATCCTCCAGCCAATTTAAACCATCAATGCTCCCAATGCTCGGATGAAGGAATGCCTAGGGAACTACAATGAACTCATAAGGTAAACTCATAGTCTATTCTTTGAAGTCAAGTGAAATTATCCACCAATTCGCTCATCTTTTCTTTCATCATGTTTGTACTGTTGTCTGGGATGGTTTTCAGGTGCGTTTTTGGAAAGATTATTGAGTAGGAATACTTCACTTGCAATCTCTTTTCCCGGTTATTCAGATTATTCTCCTTTTACAGTGCTCACCATTGATACTTTTGGTTCATGAGGGTGGTTCCACTAGTGGAACCTACACTTTTATAAGACCTTAACGACAGGGAACATAAGATGTCGTTGCGTTGCTTGATTTCTTTCGTACAACTATTCCAACACCCTTGACCAGAGGTATTTGTCTTTGGACTCTAGTGTCATTGTCACACTAGGTCTTTCTTCACGGGTTCCAGATTGTTGCTATTATCATGTGTGCGTGTGTGTTTGTGTGGAGAAGATTCCTGAATTAAAAGGATAAGACGGTCATGCTTTCTCCCAATGGATAGAAATTCCGCCTCTCATCTCTTGGGTCTGCACTTTTAGAGTTTTTAGAGAACTATCAGTTCTTGGTTTGAGTATGTGCTAGAGAGAGGTGATTTTGTTTTTCTCCTTACCTTTTTCTTAGTTAAGGTTGTTTCTTGTATACCTTTGTGGGTGTATTGCTCTCTTGCTTTGTACATTCTCTCATTCTTGCTAAATGATTATCACTCCTCTCCCCCTTTAAGCGCCCAACAAACTGCACCTGAGGAAAGGGGGCTAATGTGACCAGACCTCAACAACCTAAAGCTTCTTTACCCAAGTTGTACCCAAACTCGTCCATTTAGATCTCGTATTCTACTAAGTTATCCGTACCTTGCGACCCTAATGGCGTAGTTATACTTAACAGTTTTCGTGATTTTCATTTGCTTATCTTTCCCTCTTTGCTTAGTCACGCCCTTCTCTTGAGAATCCTTGTGTTTCGTGTATAAGTGATGATTACTTGCTCGTCTCTGTCTGGAGAGCTACCAAGTTCTGTTGTCTAGATTTCTGCCTTTTGTAAACAGATTAGAGTAATCCTGCAGTATTGTTTACTTTGCAGATCTTTGTTTAGTGGAGGGAAAGCTTAATCTTCTGGATGGAGTTGCTCAAGATTTGAAAATTCAAACTTCGATTATCATTTAAATATTTATTTACTTATGATTGTTTATTTATTAAAGAACTTTGTTAGATGATTGTAATGAATAGCATTTGGTAGACAACTATCTCCAGAGTTTAATTTTGCTATTCATCTGTTTTGATGCTTACTTTTTTGAATTTAGGTTTCTTCTGCTGTTCCAGAAGGGAAAGGTGTATCTTCTTCTGCCTCTGTGGAGGTTGCTAGCATGTCTGCTATAGCTGCTGCTTATGGTGATTATCAAACTTCAAATACTTAAATTGACGATAACTGCCCGCTGTTTGTTACCTTTGTGTTGTAGAAATGACCAACTCAAAATTTTGATGTTGCATCTGTTTCTATTTGCATAATATTGAATGAGTATGGCTTACCTTATACTTCGTACTATGAAACGGCAGGTTTTACTATCCTGACTAACTTATTACGAGACTATGCAGATGGGGTCATGGCTTTGTTTGAAAATATGGATGTTTAGCGGCCTAAGTTATCTGTTATCTGTCATATGATGGATTCAAATATGAATAAAATACTACTCCCTTCATCCCAAAATGAGGTCAATTTTTTTGTCCCAAAATGTGAGTCACTTCTTCAGAGGTCAATCCTTTTTGGGTAATTTGGACCATACAATTATAACATTTGAAAACTACATTGAAAATATTACGGATTATAATTTTGGTGTTCGATCATTTTTTAAAATACGACTAAAACCTAATCAAATAATTATCCCAAGTTCTGTCAAGTTGACCCAACTTTGAGACTCGTTTTGGGACGGAGGCAGTAATGGTTTTACAAAGGTTCTTTTGTAACCCCGTAATGCCGAAAATTATTCTAAAGTTCTTGATTGATATGCTTAACATTGTTGTTTGCATTTCTGAAAGAAAAACCGAGCAAAATTTCAAATGAAGTAACTTTTATCAATGAATAAACTTTGATGAGAGGACTACAATCAATTTCAATATAAGTGGAAAAAGTCCATAAATAAATAAATAAATATAATATATATATATATATATAAGGATGAATTGTGCTATTTATCTCTGAACTGTATGTCCCTATACTTTTAATCTCACTCCACTAAATCCCTCATCTAGTTTGGCCATCAAATGGCTGTTATCTTTGTCATGTGCGTTTCACATGCCTTTGGCCCAGGGGTACTTTTGTCTAGTCCTTTGTTTGGAATACAAGGACTTTTGCAATTTAAAAGTAACAAAAATAACCTACTAAACAGCCCAAAACTTTCCCTCTTCACAACCCGACCCCTTACCCAGCTGGCCAGCACTGTCTCCCTCCCTCTCTCCACCCAACCCTGTTTCTTTCTGTCCTTGCTTCTGCTCGCTAAAAATCGTAGTTGCTGTGGATCTACTAGAATGAGTTAAAAAATGGTTTAAGGTGTTAAAATAAATTTAGGAAATAAGATTTGGATGACAACAATAAAAAACAAAAATGTGTTAAACTTGAAGCGTAAATATTAGCAATGACAGAGAAAGAAGAAGAGAGGGAAGGTCGAGGTTTGTTGTCGAGGTTTAATCTGTGAAGATCCTTTTAAATATCTCGCTGCTAATGAGACATCAGTGAGATTGGTAGGATTTACTTGAGTCCGCACTTTACGCCTTGGGTTTTACAGATATGGTGGAAGGCGCGAGAGAGCTGGCATCTGTGAGTTCTGGATTGTGGAGGATAAGGGGAGGATTAGAGAGAGCGGGTGCAAAAGATCTAGGTTTGGGTGGTTGGTGATTAATTGAGGAATGACTAAGGAGATGCGGTGTTGGGTAGGTAGAGTCTTGATTTGATAGTGGGCACAATAATGGGGAGGAATGGTTGAAATCTGGTGGTCTTGGTGGTGGCTATGGCGCTGGTCGACCATGGTTGAGTGGTGGTTCATTTGAAAAAGGAAATGCAGATCGTGTGGATAATTAGGTTTGAATCGTTAAGTCTACATTTGATTAGTTTTGAACTCTAGAAAAACTTTGTATTAGATTAATAAGGTTAGGATAATACTTGTTACTCTTAATTAGATTAGCACTAATAATGAATATTCCTTATACTGCACCACGTGTCCCTCTACTTTCCATTAATAGATTAGAAGAAAATATCCTTGGGTCAAATGCATGTGCAACACTCATGACAAAGATAACGGCCAATGACTGCCAAACTGGAAGGAGGGATTTAGTGAGAGTGAGAGTGAGAGTAAAGTATACGGAGATGTATAATACATACAGAAAATCGTACAATGACAACTGGGTGCAGTTGTTCTATAATTCTGAATGGAACAACTGAAACTTGTATTTTCTACTTATGTTAAGGTCGTTAATTTTGAGTTGTATCAAGCAGACCTTCACTTGTGAAATTGATGGTAAAAAAAGAAAATGATCAAATACATAAATTGGTTATCAGAGGGATTTATTGAGCTACGTAGATGTATAATACATACAGAAAATCATACAATGACAACCGGTGCAGTTATATAATTCTGAATGGAGCAATTGAAACTTGTATTTTGTTACAACGTTAAGGTCGTTAATTTTGAGTTGTGTCAACCGGACCTTTCCTTGTAAAATTGATGGTAAAAAAAGGAAATGATCAAATACATAAATTGGTTATGAGAGGGTACTTCTTGTTGCCTTTACTATACTGATATTTTTTTAAAATTGGAGAACGATCAAGATCCACATCAATCCTAGCTTTCAGGGTTTAGTTCTAAAACCGAAGTGCAATGGAAGATTATATGCCAACTAAAGTTTAAGTAATGAAGTCAGTGGCTGCATAGTAAAGGAAAATGCTAAGTACTGTTAGTCATTATTATTCAGTTAACAGATATGTAGTTATCCAGTTGAAGAACAAAGTATGAAGATGAAAAAGTACAGTTTCCATTATGCAGGATCTTTTGCCTAACAACTTTTAGATAGATTTATCAAAGTTTATGGGACAACTGAAATCTGATATGCATGTGCTTCCCAGGCTTAAAAATCAGTCCAAGGGAGCTTGCATTGCTATGCCAAAAGGTGTAACCTCTCAAATGACCTTTTAAATCATATTTTCCATTTCATAATATATCTGAATTCTAATTATATATTATGTCCTATTATTTTTACTTCATGATACCATTTGACAGGTTGAGAATTGCGTTGTTGGAGCTCCATGTGGTGTGATGGACCAGATGGCTTCAGCATGTGGCGAAGCAAACAAGTTTCTTGCAATGGTTTGCCAAGTACGTTTTGTAGTAAAAAAGAAATCTTTGTATTGTTATTTACCTGATATTACTGCTGCAGGTGAAAAAGTATTTAAGTTTGTATGATTATTTGAAACTGTAAAATTCTGCCAACACATTTTTGCAGCCAGCTGAGGTGTTGGGTTTAGTGGACATTCCTAGTCATATACGATTTTGGGGAATTGATTCAGGAATTAAGCACAGGTATTTTGTCTAATCCTGTACCAGGTATTCCTTATAATT
This sequence comes from Iris virginica, assembly GCA_025631175.1. Lineage (NCBI taxonomy): Eukaryota > Viridiplantae > Streptophyta > Magnoliopsida > Asparagales > Iridaceae > Iris > Iris virginica. The sequence goes on from JAOTQG010101603.1 coordinate 6,169, forward strand.
TGATCTCTGCCAATAATTTAGTCTGGGATTTGCAACTTCATGTTTACCTATGCGTCAGAAGTAACCCGACACAGATTTTCTCTAATCCTGTGCAAGCAATGTAGCTAATATGGGTTTGTAAGTTAGAAAATGAGCTTATAATTCACATTATGCCCATGCCCTACTGCACTCTGGTGCTAGCAGGAGCTGTAGTTCCACTGGTACCGGCCCACTTCTCTGCCAAGGGAGACGTCGGGAGTTCAAACCTCGGTGGAGGCCTTATTGGTCTAGCCTATATAGGTATTATTTCCAAGTACTTTGCAGCCATTTAAGACATTTTTTCAAGCATAAATTATAAGGGTTTGGCTAAGGTCCATGTCCACTCCAACCTTTTAGAAAAAGAAAAAAAAAATAAAGAAGTGTGATGTGGATTGCCTTGCTCACATGATCATTTCGCCGAAAAGGAAACAGTTGGTTCTTTCGTAAACCTCTTTCCCCCTCCATTCTTTTTTCCAGAATAGGGGAGGGTGAGGGGAGGAGGGCTACCCTTCATGACCCAACAACCTCGAGACAAAAGGAGTCTTACTCTAAAGGATGCCCAAAAGGCTTACAAGTTACAACCAAACATATTGGAGAGAGAAATATTCTAGTTTCAATCGTTGTAAAGTCCCATGGTATCATTATGAGATGGAACTTTAGTTTCATATGGAAGGTCTTCTTTATTGCCACACCTTCTTTCTCTACGAAGTTGAGCAACAGCTATCGCCTATCAGCCTATCTGTCACACCCAACAGTTTCCTTAAACCATGAGTTATGGATTGCCTTTGACCGAGAATTTACAGCTTCTGGGACATACTCAAGGCCGAACATATGATACTACACGAGGCCATCTTTGAGAACTAAAGCTTCTGCCTTCATATTAGTATCGTTGACATACAATGGGATAAAGCTGCCAGCAAAGGCCCTGTATGATCTCTAATTGTATCCCCTTCTGAGAAAATACCGTTATTCTGAAAACATATTCTTAAAACTCCTAAATCAAAAACGAAAGACACAAGTTATATAAAATGCAAGTGTCAACACCACCACACAACCATCAAGCAAACCCATCTCCTATTGCTTAGAGATTAGCTTGCTCAAAATATTGGCTACCATGAGTAAAAAGAAAATATGCGAAACCAGCATTGGATATTGTTCTCAGTTTATCTATACACACACTGTGACACACGTAGTACTTAAAAGTATGCTATATTTGTTTTCCGAAAACATGCTATAAAAGTTTCCCTTGTAGTCCTTTTATTTTCTAACTCTATTCCGTTACTTAGTCATTGTTTCCTGCGTTTCATGCTTCTAATCTGAGCCTAGTAGCAGCTAGCTTCTTAAACTTCCATTTCTCATTTTTCACCTAGATGCAGTTGGGCAATCACCTAGCATTAACTCGTATTTTCTCAATATTTTTGCTTGTGAGGATCAGAAAGAGATTTGTTGTCATGCTTCTGTAAGAATCCTCCTTTATCCGACCTTAAGATTGGCTACATAGAAGTAGACTTCTAAGCACAAGGTTTCTCACCATAATTAACCATGATAAGGAGCCTTACTAAGTGCAATCTCAAATATTGCATGTCTAATCCCTTTCTCAGAGAAGGGTTCATCAAGTCTATTATAACTTTTACTCAAACAGGTTACTGATACAAACCTAACTTAGTAGTGTATACTGTGTACTAATGGAGGGAAGTGTACAACGCCCAAAGGCAGGCCAGGGCAAGAAGAAAGCCTAATGCATCAACCGTGCCTGTATGCGACAAAGGCAAATGGCGTTCTATTTGTTTTTTATTCTACCAGGACAAGTAGTAATTACGTAAAGTAGCAAAAGTACTCGGAGAATTAGAAATTTCAAGATATTCTTAATATTTTATTTACATGGACTCAACCACACCGATGCTCAATAGTTCCCACTCCCCGCTGTCAAATTCAGCATCAGTAAGGTTTCTCTCAAAGACAATACCATTAATGTCTCCCAATCTAACTACCTACTTTATCTATACCATAACCATCGAACAAGTAGAATCCAATGCAAATTTCAGTGCACGCCTTTGCACCTTGTGTTCTCTTGAGGCTGTTGGATAAAAATGAGTATAATTATATCACCCCAGCATCCTAACTTTTTCTCGCCCGAATCTACTTCAATCCCCTTGAATTCTCTACCAGCGACAACTCTTGGAAAATTAAACAGTGATACAGTCCTTGTTGCCCCTCTACAAATATTTGATTGTGCACGTGTGTGTGTTTTTTATCGTCAACATATTTTTTTTCCTGATTTTCTGATTTCATTGGCTCATCTGCAGTATTGGCGGTGCTGATTATGGGTCTGTGAGAATTGGAGCCTTTATGGGTCGAAAGATGATCAAGTCTACTGCATCAATGATGCTGTCACAATCTATGTCAAGTTCTAATGGGATTAACCCTGATGAACTAGAAGTGGATGATGCTGATCTATTGGAATTTGAAGCTTCATTAGATTACCTTTGCAATCTATCACCTCACAGGTATTTGGCCATTTATTTGGAATATTATTGTAAATAACACGAATTATGAAATTTTCATTATGATCGAATCTACATTTTATGATTTATAGTAAACACAGGATGCTCTGGACTTCATGTCAATGATTTTGTATCTGATTTGCAACAAGTTAGTTTGTGAGTTATATTCATGTATTAATTAAGTAATTCAGCATAAAAGTGTTTCAGTAATAGTCTCGAGCGAATGGAATAGGGTTATAAACTTATAATGCTGTATATGTAAATATTATTGCTTAAATCTATGCTGTTTTAGAGAGAACCCCACTATATTGTATAATACGAGGTAGTTAATTTAAAGTAGGTGGTGTGTCCTCATTCATGGTGATTTGGGTTCAAGTTATATGTTGTTGTAGCTAATTGTTTTTGCTTCTTACATTGATTTTACTCTATCGGAGTAAATTTATCTTCTCTTCTCCATACACTTTAAACTTGTCAACACCGCAAAACTTTTCATTCAAACGGATGAGTAGCCTTGATTGAAAAATAATCTGTTGGAAGATACATAATTGTTAGTCCTTAACCTAACATCCTAAACACCACTCTATTCGATGTTTTCTCTAAGGGTTTAATGTCGCTCCTTGTTTTGTTCATAAAGTTATAAATCAAAAAAGTAGGAAAGAATAAAGGAAAAGTAAAGCGAACAATAAAAATAAAGTGAAGGAAATCCTCCCTCAATTAGTAAGAGAAATCTTTAACATCCTTAGGGAGGTGACTAAATCAAATGAAATTTGGCCTTTTCTGCGCTGGAGCAATTGATGACGCTCGAGGTGAAGGTAGAAGGCAAATTAAGTAGATAGTAGTGCCTTCAACTTTTTGTTGTAATAGCTATTGATCCTTAACGTTTATGCATTGCCTGAATCTTTTGAATCCGTTGCTTAAAATTCATTCTTTTCTTTTGAATGTTGCTATTCTTTTACTGTAGATGTGAAGCTCTTTATGCCAAGACGCTTCCTGATTCTATGCTTGGTGAGACATTTTTGAAGAAATATGGTGATCACAATGATCCAGTCACAATTATCGATAGCAAGCGCAACTATGGAGTGAAAGCAGCTACTAAACACCCTATATATGAAAATTTCCGCGTAAAGGTAATTTATCGAATGTGCTTTTCATTTGGAAACTCTCAAATTATATTTTTATGAGCCTTTACTTGCATTTCTGCACATCTTAAGATTTCTTGGTTGAGTGACTGTTAGGTAAAAGTTGAACCTCAGCCTTCCTTTTCTTCCATATTCCCTCCCCTTGTTTGTCCTCCATTTCCTTCTTGACCAATCATCACCTATCTGGAAGTTGTTGAAGTAGTTTTGGGGAATTAAACCTAGGCGCCATGGATGTCCTTACATCTACAGTGATATCCCTACACTGCACTACCACTAGTGGGTCCATGTGATTTTCTCTGCACTTGGGTGGCGTTTACCCCTGTAGAATTGACATTCTACAATTCAAAGTTTCTCTCTTTTTGTTAGGCTTCCGTTTCAATGTTTTTGTTGCTAGATTGTTAGTGCTTAAGCCTTGTCAGTGAGATTGCATGTGCTGTTGTTAGAGTTTAAGCTGTTGGTTTCTCGTTGTTTTGGACTTGTAAGAGCTTTTGGTGATGTGTAATATCGGTGTTCATTTGTGACATTGTTGATCTTATATCGTTTTTGTTTGGTTGTTTGAGGGTTTTGAGAGTTTTTGATGATGAGATTTCGAGGTTATGCTTCTTTATTCTAACAGTTTACATCTATCACCGTTTAGCTTTGTGGTGGAAAAGGCAGATTGAGATTTAATCAATGTGCTGGTAATGAAAAGAATGCACAAGCTTTCTAAGTGTGGTAGAGTCCCGCAACAACTTCTAATGGGAGACTGTGATTAGCTAAGAGTATACTGCTTTGGTCGACATAATGTAAGGAATCTATTAACTACCCAGCATGTCCTCAAAATCCATTCTCTGGGTTATCAACTCAAGAGCATCCGAGCATATGACTTCCCAGTTCTATTCAAATTTCTGCGTGAGGTACTCTAGATTAAATCAATGTCTTTTTTCACTCATGCCAATGGTAGTAGTCATCAACTACTTCACCTTTTGTAACCTTTTATATTTACAGTAAATTAACTTCTTTTTTAATCTAACCATACACTTCTTTATTTCTTTTTCTTCAATAGCAACACCGTCTCATGCACCACAGTTATATTCCGGAGACTGTTTTATGCGAGCTGATATAAACCATATGCTCTCTCAGCCCATAGAAATAATCCCATTTGGCATATTAAACTATTGGTGTAGTAAATTTATTCTCCTCACCCTCAAATGTTACTGCTTCTGACAGCAGCTTTCGAGAAAATGTACCGGTGTCGACGAATTTTCCTGGCAAAGTTCGTGGAAGCAACAATTTTTTTGACCAAGTTCGACTGTGCCAACGACTTTTTCTGGTGGTTCCAGCAAATGGCTGTGGGTGGTGCTCTTATTTCTATACGTATTTAGGAGAGTTATATCATTCTACTATTTTATACTTAGAATTGAGACAGTTTTGGGAATTTTTTCTTTTCTTTTTACCTGGATGGGCGAGTATTTACATGAGGTGGCATTTGCGGGATGAGCACAGTTACGGACTGAGGCAACTAGCATTTGATTTTCAAGTTCTATGATGATTTATGGTACACCCTGCAACAACTGACTCCTCCATGGAATGTACACTTGAGGGCTGAAGGATTGCTTATAAAAATCCACACTGGCCTTATGAAAATGTCCCAAGGAGTTGAAGAATGATCCTGTGATATCGTAAATTTACTTCAGATCTTGCGAAAGGATCAACCTAGCCAAAATTCAGCCCACATGCAAAGCTCAGATCATCAGCCGATGATCAAAAGACAGGGACGAGTCAGAAAGAATGGGGATACTTTTCATTCCTCGTCCTACATATGTTGGAATGAAGATCAACACTCATCTCATGTCAACAAAATTTTATACCATGAATCTTTCCTTCTTTTTTTTTGAAAACCACTTTCTTTCAATAAGCATACTGCAGTAGGCTCCCTCTCCACCATAACCAAAGTAAATGCACATTGCAACCATCCTTCATTGTCATCATTGATTCTTCACCTGCCGACAAATGCTCATCTTTCATGACATAGTCCTTGGACTCTTTACCAAATGTAATATCAGTACTACTCAGTGTACTCACCATCATCAGTTAAGATCCTTATAACTGCTCCCTCACCTTTTCTGATTTCATTCCCACTGAAAGCTTCGTCACCTTTTATGTGCCAATTCCTGCTGGGACATCTGGATCCTTGAACAATTGCGAAGAGTGTTGTTTAGTTCGACTGAAAGATGAGGAACTTTGACTTTCCCTGTTTTTTCACGACCACAATTATATCGTACACAGCACTCAGACTGTACTATTAAGCTATCAATCACATTGTGCTCCACGTTGAGCTGGAGTATTAAATTGAAGAATGATAAATAAGTAGCAGCAGCGTTAGTGAAATTATGTATACACCCAATGGGTTTTAGTTTAGTAATCCCTCCGTCCCTAAATGAACGTCCTGTTTGGTTTTTGAAAGTCAACCTAATTTATTATTAAGATAATTATTTAACGTGTATTTATTGTGTTTTAGATTCTAAATTTTCAATCTTTGTAAGATTATTCAATAAACTATCAATAACATTTTTTTAATTTGACTACAAGTCAATATTCATTAAAAAAATTGGTCAAGGTTTAATAAATTTCACCAAAACAAGTCAAAAGCAGACAGACACTCATTTAGGGATGGGAGCTAGTAGTTTTATCTTCTTTTCTACATTTCATGCATCTTTGAAAGTTAGATGGCGTAGTTTGTGGAGATTGTGGTGCAATAGTGTGTTTTTCTGATAAGCTGAATTCCTAAATTTTCAATTTGCAGGCATTCAAAGCACTACTAACATCTTCTTCATCCGAAGAACAACTCACTGCTCTTGGAGAATTAATGTATCAGGTATTTAATATTTCTTCTCAGTTGGCAAAAGGATGAGTCTGTTTTCAAATGCTATTCAAATATATGTTTTTTTAATGATATTTGTTGAGTTTCTAGGAGATAAACAAAAACATTAGTGCTTAATTCGATTGCAATCGAAATCCATGTTGGTGCTATACGTTGAGTTTTTAATAAATGCAAACTTATTCTCATAGACAAGAGATTTCTTTCTCCACAATAATCTGTTGATCCAGTCAATGCTTTGAGACATTGAACTTATATTTCACAGTTGCGTCTGTCTGCACTATGCCACGTGACCATGGTTGGATGTCCTATTACATCTTCTTCTTGTTGGTGGGTGCATCTGTACACACTTAGCTGCTTGACCATGGTTGTTATGCCGTCTGTGAGTGTATCTATCTAGTCTGAACATGAGGGTCACAGTTGCACATAATCTTCTTCTTCTTCTCTTATGTGCACATGTAACTAGTCTCAACTGAAGTATATAAGCTGGATGCTTATTTACGCACCTAGCCACGTATTCATGGGGGAGATGCCCTATGTGTGTGCATATCAAGTCTCCAACAAGAGGCAGAGTGCACATATGGTAAAGAATGAAGCCTCCCAAGCTAGTATATCGGTTAGACAGAGCTCTGCACTGTAGCAATCTAGAATTTGTATAGTTTCTTTAAACAAACTAAGTAGATCATTATTTCTTTCACTGTTTCAACAGAGAATTTGTCTTGATGTATGACTAGTGATTAATATGAAAAGAAAGAAGGAAAATGGATTATTCCTGTGGGCATTTGCTAGAAATTGAGAACTGCTAG
>JAOTQG010101714.1:0-13495 GCA_025631175.1 Iris virginica
CCCCCCCCCCCCCCGCGTGCATGGATACAGGCACATCATTGTACCGTGTATATATTTCACTTTGACATTTCTCTGATAGACCATATGAAGCTTTCTACTTTCTTCTTTGAAGACAGTTTGAATGGTGACTTCCACTATCTTGTATATCATGTTTCATTACTTCAGCCACTCTATGGCTGATGTGCCTTGAAAATATCCTGTTTGTGCTTCTATTCTGTTTCTTGATGATGCTGATAAATTTGGATTTGTGAAATCTTCTAACATCTTATTCCAATTTGATTGCAGGCACTTATAATGCTAGGAACGGTTACCCCCCAAATGGTTTGCTTCTTTACTTCATACATGTGCATGCTTCTGTTACTTTTGGTATGTTGTCCGCAATATAAGATTGTCCGACTGATGTTGAGTATCTTGTTCCTGTGCTGTTGCAGATGCCGAATATGAGGCAGGCTACTGGTCCAGTTGCAGATGGTCAACCAGTTCAGCAGCCAGCAATTCAAAATCTTCAGGGACCCCCTCTTGCACAGAATAAGATGCATTTTGGCTTGCCGCCCCAATCACAAAGTCAAGTGTCTGCTGGTCATCCAAATTCTTTGGTTCACAGTCAGTATGCTCCACTTCCCCAACTTGCAGCGCAGCCTCGATTTCAGACTCCACAGCTGGCTCAGCACCAGGTTTTGCAACAGGCTACATTACCGGGGATGTCTGGGGTTCACACTGTTCCCTCTTTACATCCACAACAACCAGCCATTCTATCAATTAGACCGGAAATTCAAGTTGCAACTTCTTCTTCTATGAATAAGCAAATTCAATCTTCTTTCTTACAACACCCTGGACAAGTTGGGTCCGCAAGTCAAGGGCGTACCCAACTAGTTGCTCCAAAGCCATCCTACCAGCCGTCTCTCCTGGCTCGTCCACCATTACCAGATAATGGCTTTCAGGTGCTTAACTTCCCCTGTATGGTCAATTTACGATATAAAGGACTTGTGCTGGAAGCTTTTATCCTCATTCAGATCTATACCTTAATTAGGCAATTTCATTTGAAAAGAGTAAAAACAGATCCTAAGAGCAAGTGTAGAGGGAGCTGAAGTAGTATGTCTCCATTGCTTATCTTAGAGGTGCATTACACTAAAATAGTTCAATTCTCGTATGCATATGCATAAGACAAGTTAGTTCTTGTCCTAAATGTAATATACTGTCTTGTATTCCTAGGATTTCAACAAATACATATCCAGATCTAAAAAGTCAAGGCGTTCCAACTGCTTAAAGCCCCTATATTACCCGTAGCATACAATCAAATTTCCATACTTGCTCTATCATAGTTTTTATTCTATTATTTAGAGGTAACAACAATAGGTGTACTTATTCGGCATGTTGATCTTTTCTTACACTCATGCCCATTGGATCTTCTTGTGAGCTTCAATATCTGCATGCTTGTTACCTGCAGTTAATGGAATTGTGACCGGCCCAGTCAAATTCATGATATGCTTTAGCATAACTCACTTGATTTGAGACCGTTTCATGAACCCCTTCACATTGTCTTCATATGTGTAAAACTTGGGTGGAAAAGTAATCGTGCTAAATTATCTCACCAATCCTGTTACAGCTCACAGTGAGCTATCTATGAGTTAGTGCTAAATCCACTAGAAATATTTCCTTCATTGAATAAAAAAGTTTATATGTCATTACTAATCAAAAGCGATTTTTTGCATCTATTCATTTTTTTGTTACAGACTAGCTCGTCAATACCATATGCTATTTCAAGTGGTGTGAATAAGGATTCTGATAAGCCGCCTCAATTTTCTAATAATCCAACTTGGGCTCGTAATGCTGATCCCTCCCCAAGCTTGCGTTCAGGTTTTTATGAGAAAGCAAGCTTGTCAAATGAAGTTCCAGATCGAATCGGACACCCTGCAAAACTATTAAAATTGGAGGATGGAAGGAGTAGTTCTTTCTCGGTGGAGCCGAATGTGTCTGTTTCTGTAGCGGGATCATCTCAACCTTCTCTTGGTTTGGGAAACCAGATTCCAAACGTGGAAGGAGCCTTAGAACCTCAAAAACAGAATTCTGAGGTAATCTAATCTCATTTGTAATTAGAACTTAAAAATTTCTCTTTTACTTTCATTGCTCATCATTCATGAACCATGTTTCTTGCCGCGTGATTGCCTAGTTTTAGCTCTCCAATGTATATTGCAAACTTGACTCAAATGCTTAATGTGCTATCCTCTAAATGCAAATGGGTGAAATTGTTGGCAAATCATTATTTTTTTCAGCATGCTGGAGTCTGGAGGACTAGAGCATATTAGTCTAATGTAGTTGGGAATAGATTAATTACCTGGTTCTAGATCATCAAGCCACTGACGGAAGAGAAATGGAGTCTTTTATATCGGTTGGTGATGCAGTGGGATGCTCAGGCCCAGCCCAAGTAGTTATGGTACTGACTCTTTAACTGCACAAGCAGTCTATTTTGCAACATAGTTGCCACTTCAGTAAGGATCTCAAGTAATTAGGGATACTACTCTTTTCCTGTTCTGGTTTCTAGGGTGAATCTTTCATTTGGAAATAGCTTTCTAGAATCTTCTTGTAATGGTATACCCAGTTAGCAAAGCAATCTTATTGTGTATCAAGCACTGAGCCTTGGACGAGTGAATTAATCCTCATTCATTGATCTATGCTATTTGCTTAGCGAAAATCGACACCATCTGCAGGCATGTGGAAGGAACATAGTGCTTATCCCTTTCCTGCTCATGACATGGGGTTTTTCACCTATCTTTCCCGCATCAATTGGATGAGGTTGTGAGACTCCTTTGAACTACTAGACAAAGGAGCTGTCTGCCAAGGCAGTTGCCCACAACTGAACTATCTACGTTGTAAAGTAGTAGAAGCTGGGGGTTGCCTCAAGCAGTGATTATGTCCAAATTTGGTATGGTGCTGTTTTTTGGACTGCACTGAAGAATGTCCATTGCCCCATCGCGCAATTACTAGTGGACACCATTATCTTCGGTGGTTAAAGCCCCAAACCTTCGGATGTCGAGTACTTTCTAGTCAGGTACCTACAGATGCCTGTTGAAATGACATTTAATAATGGCCACTCAGTGTTGTCGCAGTGTCCCTTTGACATTCCCGTTTCTCTGTACTTGTATCATACCCCATGACGAGGCATGATGAATTTTGGAAAGGCAGTGACACTTGATGCTTACTTTTAGTTTCTCTGTTGGGGCAGTTACCAAACTTCGACATGTATTTTCAGAACATCTTGGGCACATCTTCATGGAGCAATTGTACCCAATTGAAACACGTTCGGTAGTTGAACAAGTACATTAGTATGCCACTGTCCTAGTTGCATGATGAATCACACTTACTATCCGGCCTTAAGAACATCAGGATAAGCTGGACTTTTTGGTTATCTAAAGTTTTTAAGTCGCTGAACTTGTAATATTGCGACAAATTATTGATAGAAATTGTGTTTCATTTTCTGGTTCTGGTGCAGCTTTCCCCTGATGTGGACACTGCCTTGCTGCTGCAAGTGCTGAGTCTCACCCCGGAGCAGTTAAGTTCATTGCCGCCAAATCAGCAGCAGGAAGTCATTCAGCTGCAGCGGTCGCTTCGGCAGTCAATTAGTTGAGGGAATAATTCGCAATATCATGAGTAGGATTGGCTGAAGGGGTCTAAGCCACTGGAAGCTAAAGTATGCTGTTCGAGACTTACCTGTCAAGTGTGCTGGTTAATTAACCAATTTTTCCATATACAGTTGTAAAATAGTGGAGATTTTCAAAATGGACTAGAGAATTACTCGAAAGTTGCAACGGTTACATTCTTGTGTTGGTCAGACCTATGAGAACAAATAGGGAAAGTTTTGGGTATATTATTAAAAGTATATTTGTAAGAGAAAAGAATCGCTTTGCAATGTTGCTTCCGCCTTCAGATGTGCCAGTGTTTTCCTGCTGCACCAAGCCACCAGCTCTACTGTCTTCAAGAACAGCTTCTGCAGTTCTTTCTTAGTTCTTCAATAAGTGTTTAAAAGAAATTCAAATTTTCTGTTCGAAATGGTGTCCCATCTTCATATCCTAAAATTTAGAGTTTAAAATTTTAGGATTTTAAAGAGTTGAAATAAGATTTTAGAAAAATGAAACAGAAAATAAAACACCATTCGAGATAGAAATTTCAGACTCGTTTAAAAAATGATAAACTTTAAATTTTAATTAATTTAAAATATACCATTTTTAAAAATATATTTAACAAAAGATGAGACACCATTTGGCATAAGAAATTCAAATCTAAAGGGGCGATTACTACCAAATGAAAGGAAAAACCCATATTTGTACCAAAAAGAAAAGAAAAGCCTATATATTTTAAGGATAAATGAACCAGATAATTTACAAGCTTTTCGTAATCACAATTATAAGAACTATCAGGAAATATTGTTGCCACAGGAATTTCGATCGACGTTTCAGAATTTACACAATTGTAGGAGCTCAATTACATTACTTGCACCATCACCTTCTGGTTCTCTTGCTGAAAGCTACAATAGCACGGAACTTCGTTTCGGGGCTCAGTTTTCAAAGTGAATGTTCTAGTCTTCTTCTGTATACTGCTATCTTTGTGTAATTGACTCCATAACGAAACGATCATTATACCTCCCACCCAATGTTCTATATTTGTATATAATGCTATCCTTGAGTTATCAATTCAGCGTTGACTCAATCCTTGGACCTAAAAAAAATACCGATGCTCCCAGCAACAATATGTATATGTAAAAAAATACATCATCATCGTTGCAGCAATTATTATCTGGAACCGTTTCATGATAAAACCCTGCGTAGCGTCCTTGCAGCAATGCGTGAAATCAACTTTCCAGTAAGATTGGCCGGCAAGCGAATCAATTGTTGTTGCAAATCGGAAGGAAGCTGCAAGATATATTTCCAAAATGTCAAAAGTAATGAAAGATAAAGTGTGATCAATACGGGGACATAAAAGTGAAATCTTCGTGGACAGTTCGAATCTAATACTACTTCAGCTTTGCTCACAGCCTCACATGTCTAAAATACAAGCATTTCAAGTACATATTCTTTAGTCTCAACTTTCAAGGACTAGACTACCACAGCTGTTTTTAATTTGGTTGTAAATGAGGACTAGTTGGAAACTCATCAGCTTCAGAATTATAGTTCTGAAACACGACTCCTTTAGTGGAATATTAGAGAGTAGAAAAATAACTCTTTAAGGGGAATGGAGAAACATATTTTCTTATAGGAATCAGTCAAACCAACAGGCTTCCACTTGTGTAGATAAGTGGAGGTAAAGAAGTTTGTTTGAGATAATATGCACACTAAATTGTTTGCTTTCACACAAATTGGTCAGAATTTGGACCTCTCAATTCATAGATGTACATCACGGACCTATGAATGGGGCTATTCATGCTATTATTTCCATTAATCCATAACAAGATGGAAAAATGAGTGTTTTCAAAACAAAAAAAAAAAAAAAAGGAATGGCAAAAAGAGTTGGAAGTGGGAACAGCATATGCGTCTGGCTGCCAAATATTGGTTCATGCATTTGCAACCATGTTTAAGTAATTACGGTGACCTCATGCTTAATTGTGTTGTTAAAAATTATAAATTGATTAACATAAGCCACATGCTTTAATTGCTTCTATTACTTACCTGATAATTTACGAATGTATGATGTATGTGTGTTGGTGAAACGTTATTCGTACCTCTGGAATAACAGAAAGGACCGGTAGTATTTTCTGAACAGATGCAAACTGATTGAGGCTAAGAAATACATCCTTCGCATTTCCTTGGTCATTTGTGTATGTCTCAAGGGAAATTCCCTGTAATACAGTAATAACTTTCAGTTACAGGTTCTAAAAGGACAAGTACAGAACTAAGAATTCAATGCTTTCATCCTACTTCAAAAACAGAGCTCTCTTTAGAATTCCCCTAATAATAGTACTCCCTCCGTCCCAAAATGAGTAACAGGTTAAATACATAAGTGGTATTGCAACATTGAGCAGTAAAAAATAATGGTGAAGTCATGTTATAAGATGACAAGTTGTGCATAAAAGATTCTACTCATTCATTCAAAAAAGTTTAGTACAAACTGTTTGAAATCAATTTGACCTTCTTACATACATTTACTTATAGATAATGAAATTGTAACTTTTATAGTCCAGTCCACTCAAGATAATATGAAGCTTGTGTTCTATAAATTAAAAAAGATTAAGTTAATGTTTGTATCAATTTCATTTGAAAATAAGTTAAGTTGACTTCAAAAAGTCAAAGACAAGACTTATTTTGGAATAGAGTGAGTAAAACTTAAAATATTTTTTTTAAAAAATCATTCACTAACCATTAAATAAAGTGATGCAAAAAGGTGAAGAACGAAAGTGGATGCAGATATTATCGATCACTAACAAATGCTGGATATCCCATATCAATTATCGATATAATCATGAGTCATTGGATAACCATTAACATTAGATTCTTTGTATCAACATCTCCTTTTACGTATATTGGTTTATTATGTAAGCAGTGATCACAAACTCATGGAGGAGACCAGATGCAGGTTTAAGTTTGGACTGCTGGAGCAAATAATGGATTGAACTAGCATTTACATTTCCAGTTGATTGGTTCACTATATCAATTATGGACACTTGATCAATCTAGAGCATAAACAAACAAGATTAATTTGCTTTGTGTGTAATGCAAGTTATCAACTCACCTGAAAGTTTAAATTCACGGAGAGGTATCAACACTATATCAAACCTTAACACATAATTGACCAAGACATCTGACTTTAACTTCCCTTGAGAACGCGACTCAAAACCAACAGACATGGATCGAGTAATTTAATTACTGTGATGAGGCGCAGTGAAAAAACTAATACATAGGACTACAGCTGTCTATAAAGATGAGAACTTAAATTCCATGACCAATACCAATATGGAAATGAAATTTGAGCCGGAAACTAAACGTATTAACAGTATATCAACCTTGAATCCCAGATGCTTGTTATTGGAATGTGATAAACCCACATTTAACTTGAAGGGAACATGGGTTCTCACCAAGAAAAAGGTAAATGGTACAGTACTCCCTCAAACTGTGGAGCAGATGTAAAATGTGTTCGACAGAAAGTGCTTGTATGCCACGGCCAACTTAATATAGGACACGAATGAAATGAAAGGTAATACTTGTAAACTGAGGAAAGATGGAAATGAATGATGGAAGAACCTAAGCCTGAGATTCGGCCTTATTACGAAAATGGAGCCTCAATGTGATAGGAGCTGGCCTATGAAAATGTCTGCTCACAAATTGAGTACAAAATAACCATACTGGGCAAGTGTCACAGATTGCATCCCATAAAAAAAAGGACAACCAGACATTACTAAAATATAACGGTAGGTTCCTTCTGTTGCTTGGTCTAATATGTGCGTGTCTAGACCATATCCCTATACTTGGGTTTAGGGACCAGATATGTTGCTTAGCCTCAATTGTAAGCGACAAGTATAACTGGTTCATGAACACATTTGTGGTTTAAACAGCACTCAAACAGCAAAGATAAGCACATAACTGGGTCACACACAAAAATAGACAGAGACATGTGTGCACATAATTCATGAATACAATCTAATACACTAAAGTCTAATTTTCAAAAATTGAAACTCGATTTCCCATGCTTCTAGATGATTATACTTTAACTGAAATCGTATAAGCAAAAGCTCTTAGAATCTTACCTTGGAAGCATTTTCATTCTTTAGAGGTCCAGATAACAACTGAACAAAGCGCTGCAAGTTGCTCAAGTTCATTATATCGTCATCAGTCATTGACGAGAAAGAAAAGGATCCAGCAAAAGGTAGGTTTGCAGTTGTGGCAAAGGTTATAGATTCCAGAGTTGCTAGCCCAAGTGCATCCAAACCCTACCAATATTTGCAAAAGACAATTATAATGCTGCGATTCTCTTCAAAGAAACGAAATTAAAATCCTAAATATGTGAAAGTCCTATCATGGATCATGGTTACTGGACATGTCAAGTTACTGAATTTAACAAAATGATACACAGCAGTCTACCCCGTTTTCCCCCTGAGATGCAAAAACCATTTTGATGCATCACGAACAGATAGGATCCCGTCTTTATTAGATTCTTACCGCCTTGTGGCCCCTTGGGATTAATGTTCACACAAGCTGATATACATAAACACTGAAAAAAAGTCTCCTTTCTAACCTCATGACTAACAAACTAACCAATTTTATTTATTTACTTATTTTTTTTAATATCCAAAACGGTTCTATGAAACTTTGACTGTGATTTAAGGTGCTTCACAGTGAACCTAAACCAAATACATATGAAGAAAAATGGTTGGGAATTGGTCATAAAAATTTCGAGAAAAAAAATTTATATCAGATATCTTCAAAGAAATCTGTAGAGTGTTAATTGGAGCAAAGACTTTCTACTTTTTTATGTTCGGACCAAAATAGAGCATAGTCAACCCATGCCTGCCAATCCCACAACAAATCTGACATAGATCAATATCTCCGCATTGTAGCAGATGTACCCTCCGAAGATCTTACATTGTTCTCTTTTCTACTGTTAAGAATAGACAAATAATTGTGAAGGCTAGTCCAGCCGTTTCTAGAAGTGGATAATAAGAGGCACAGTGATAGGGACTGTTCAAAAATCATTATAGCTCAGAAAAAAGATTGAAGGAGAGAGAGAGAGAGAGGGATCCGGAACCCAGGCTTCGTGCCTTCCAGTACTCCCGTACTCCGTAAGCGTTGGATGAGTGCCATGTGGATTGGACGGCCAGCAGCCATAGGTTGCTGCTGGTAGACAAAGTTGCTGATGTTTATGCTTTTTTGCTGTTTTGCCAAAGGTTGCTGCTTTTGCCAAAGTTTGAGCTTTTGCCAAAGGTTGCTGCTGACCTTCCAATCCACTTGGCAACCATCTGAGCTGTACGGAGCACGGGAGTACCGGAAGGCACGGAGCCTGGGTTCCAAATTCGAGAGAGAGAGAGAGATTCCAAACTTCACATGTTTAACATGGTTGGCTACATTCTTTCTCCAGTATCAAGGGTCTTAACATGGCCTAAAATCTTCACAACACCTATTATAGAGGCAGCTTCACATACCTTTGCAAATTCTTCAAGAAGTATTTCCCTCACAAATGCACCCTGCCAAAAGTTAGTTTGGTAAGCTATTTTCACCATTGAATCATAGAACTTTATAACAATCCAATCAAGTTGAGTACCTTATCGGTCAAAGTGAATGAGAGTATTTGTTTGACTATCACTTTGGTGTCACCATTATCTATCTCTTCCCCATCCAAGGCCTTGCCTGTTCTTGCGAGAAAGGACTGCCATAAGAGAATTTCAGGTTCCATGCAAACTTATCACCACAAAGGAACTACTGCAAATACAATCTAATATTGGAAAACTATAATGCCTTGCATTTTTCAATATGTGACCATGGGCCCAACCACTCAGAAGCACTAGTTTAAAGTAGATTATCCCAGGGTAATACATTTAAGATGCAAGGGTCATAGTTTGCTCCAAGATCTACTGGTAATTTAGAATATTCAGAACGTAAAACTCAAAATTGAATTGGCATATGAGTGGGTTGGCCAAAGAATCATTACATTGAACTACAAGGCATTGATCTAAGTGCTGCCTAAGCACAGGAATCAGAAAGAAGGTGATATCGAGTTTCATATTCAACTATGATTCTTCTCAAGCAGACTTGTGTAAGAAATTAGAAAGTAGATACTCGAATGAGCTGAAAGTTCTTAGTGCTACCTAAGCACAAGAATTAGGAAAGCCCTCAGAAAGTAAGAATACATAGGCACATATTTTTCAGTTGCATAGATTTGGCATCTGATCCCTCTGACAAATACATCAGAACAAGCGCTATTTATGTGACATAAAACCACATTAGGGTAATTCAACTTGAAGCAGATAAGTGCAAAGACAAGTTTTTGCCCATCAATATTATCAGCATGCAGGTACGGGTACCCCTGGTAATTTAGATTGTTGTTGTACTTATTTTATTTAAAGTTTTTTATATACTCTCCACACCCCCCAACCCACGGAAAAAAGCCTCCAGGCCCTCCACCACTGCCTGAATGAACCTCAGAAGGTGGTGATTTCATGACCTAGTGTTACTACCAGTGGGTGGCCGGCTCTACTTTTGCTTAAGACAGCTTAGTCATATTACTCGGTGAAGAAGAATACTTCAAAGAGTGTGAATGTCACAGGACAAGCTTAAAACTGGTCGATCAAAACTTTCCGTGAAAATAATTTCTCTAAAAACCTTGGATTAGAACTTTAAACAATTAATGGAGTATCCAACATTTTTGTATGGACACTGACACTTTACATTCTTAAATGGTGTAGTTATTGACATCAGAAATTACCAAAAACTCATACTAAACATTTAACATCAGAATATGTTGTATACTCAACAAAGTGGAAGAAACTGGTTTATCTATATCTTAACAGGCTCTATGGAGACAAGAACAATGATAGGGCGTACTTCTGTCGCCCAATTTATTGGACCTCAACTGACTCTATGAAAGAACCACATAAACATAACATCATACCTCTGAAAGTAGAGACTCGAAGCGATCGATCCTGAAAACTCCTTTCTAATAAGATGAAAAAACCTGAATCATAATATGACACAATCGTGCACAATATACAAGTAGCTCGGTGCTGTGATAACAAGAGATTTATTTGTACTTGGAAGAATACTCGAGCAATCAAATGTATCTGATCTCTGCAAATATATACCTCATAAAGAAGAGCTCGCACAGAAGACTGCAGTTGGGGTGAACTGTCACTCAGTACCTTTCTGGCAATCCATGGGAATGTGCTACCCAAAACTTTATAATTTGGGTCATTACCAAGTGCGATTCCCTCCAAAACAGCAAGACTGCATGTCAAGAAAATTAAAGGCTTGCAAAGCATCAATTTCTACTAAAAAACTAGAGAAAGATATCTAGCCAAAAGAATTCAGTTTACGACTCAAAAGGAAGTGTACCTCCTAATAACAAGGGAAAAGTATGAGGGAATTTGAAATTTGAACTTATACCTGCAAACACAAGAAATACGTCACTTAAAAAGCTCTAACCACTAGAAAACAGTTTAATGCCAGGTAATGAAAAACCAATTTGCAACTAGAAACACAAAAACTGAAACCAAGTTATTACTACAATTACACTATAACTAGTGTTACTGATTTTATACCATTGATTAGAGGCATTTAGAGATCCCTTTTAACACTAAATATTGATGAACAAACTCCCGGTGATAAGCCGGAGGAAGGTAAGGATTCTATGTTATCCTGCTTACGAAACTTTGGGTAATCTGCTTAAAACTACTAATGAGCAGTTTATGACTGTCTACATGGTGGCATAGATTTTAATTGCAGTATGTCCTGATACTCTGAAATGAATTTTTGAATAACAGATTACCTTAGAAATGATTGTTCTTGTTAGTAGGAGAAAAAGAATATCTTTAATCGGTATTACCTGTGACCCACAGAAGGAATCCCACCTTCTTTTTCAAGTTCCCGTCCCCCCAACCACCAAAAGCATCAATTTCAAAAAAAAAAAAAACATAAATTCCGGTTGCCAATTCTTCCTCATTTCCAACCCCCCCCCCCCCCAAAAAAAAAAAATAAAAAAAATTAATAAAAGATAAAATGTTGCTATTATGTTTCACATAAAAGATGTAAATTGCTGCAATTTACAATTTGGTGCATGAAAGTATAAATACAAAACTGAAAAGTTTCGACTCTCAAACTAGGCCTCTTTGAATTGCCACAATTTACCTACTTCTGCCTTTAAACATCTTGTAAATTTACCTTGTAGGCTTGTACTGTTGCTGATTCTCCTACTCCATCTGTATGTGACATTTGTCACTATGCCGAGCAAAAAGAGATTCAGTTTCCTTAAATCCAATTACAGCTTGCAACCTTTCTCGTCAGTCCATTGTGATGTAATTTTTTTTTTCTTTTTTAGTCCATTGTGATGTATGCCTACTCTATAAGCATGCAGTCTTATGATTGGTTTCATACATTTCTAGCTGTAGTTGATGAGTATACTAAGATCAGTTGAACATACTACTGCATTGCAAGCGCAAATATGCTCTTTATTCAAATGGCAGACCCCGCCGCAAGAATGATTTAATTCCTGCCGTCTTAGCAAGCATGTAAGTATAAATAAGAGCAGGAAATGATTAACCAGCCTCAAAACTGGATAGAAATGGCTTTTGTAACACCTTACATTGTAATTCCCAGATTTCCGGAAAGATCTCCAAAACTAATATTTCGGAATCCTTTGGCAACAGCTTTTTGAAAAACACCTACCATGGGACCACCATCAGTAAAACACAAAACCCAACAAAAAAGCTCTATAATTGCAACATTTCTAAAATAAGGAATGTCTACAATCATGTGGAGAAAAGCAAAACGAAAACCTGTTAATGCGTCTGTAACAGCATCCTTGTCAGCCGTAGGTGGAAGCAGCCTGAAGTTTACGAAGATTGCGATTGAAATAAACTATCAATTATAAATACTTCTCAAGTGATTGAAGAGAAGATGGTTATAGTACCCGAGAGTGACAAAGTCATTGGCCAAAGCATCAAAATCACGGTATATAAGATGGAGACAAGCTTCAATAAAACCATCCCGAAGTTCTTGCTTAAATCCCCCCATCATACCAAAATCTGGGAGTCAAAACTGAAGTCTCTTAGCATGAGTGATATGCACAACTAATCAAAATCAGAATCAACATAGACACAGCAAGTGAAAACAGCCAAAGTAATCCATGGCTCAATGAGTTAAGAGTTCGCTCAACGTTTGTCAGTACACAGCTCAATTATGCAGAGAAACAAAATAAAATTGTCTTTCATAGAGATTGCCGAGTTGTTGATAGCCCTGGTCTTGAAAATCGATATAGTTTTGAACAAAGACTATCGAGGATTTGCATCCCTCTATCCTTTTTCACTCTCTGACTACTTGAGATCAGCTGCATGAATAATTTTTCACCATTCAACATTGTTCCGGGAAAATTGACTAGGATGCAACATGTTATCGATCCTTCTTTAGTATCTCCATCCATGTTTCTTTGAATCTTCAGCTTTCTTGAGCATTACAGTTAAGAATAATAGAATCATTCCACACTGGTGCATTCCGGGGTTTCATTTGTTCATCTTTGGCATTTTATAGGCACATTATAACATTTATAACAGAACAATAGGGCCAATGGAGAATCCGATGATCAGAAACGTCACGATTAGGAAGAATATGAAAGATGCTATGCCTTGGGATACTAGGATCTCGTAATTGAGCAGAAGGGAAGATGCTCACGACAATATTACTTTAGAACGATGTTACTCTCTCTCTCTCTCTCTCTCTCTCTCTCTCTCTCTCTCTCTCTCTCTCACACACACACACACTAACCAGGGATCAAACAGAATTAATATCAAATCAAAAGAAAATAT
>JAOTQG010101825.1:0-13494 GCA_025631175.1 Iris virginica
TGAAATCAAGTATTCAGTACTTATTGAGTTTTAATTCATCCGTCCTCGTGGGATCGACTTGTTCTTATCATTATATTTACTTGATTGACCGCGTTCTCTTGCGCGTATATTTTCGTGATAGAAAATCTCACATCACTACTTTAATCTTCTGGTTAGGGTGGTCTGGATTAATGACCAGATCTTCAGTTTCTTCGAGGGCTGCAATCTCGGTCGCCTCTCTGACCTCCAAGCTATCTGTCACTGAGACTTTGGAAATAGTTGGAGGTGTTGGATCGATGGCTAACACTTAGTCGCTAGTCCCGTCCAGAGTGTGGACTTCATCGATTTCCATAGCATGGTCGTTCATCTCGACATCAGGCTCTTCCTCATCGATTTCCATGCTCGCATAGATACATCCCATGAACTTTTTGGGATCCTTAATTATCTTGGTCGCCATCTGCAGGCTCAAGAATATGACTGCTCGAAGAATGCCTTTTTGCCTTGGTCTTTTCAGTCAGCTCATATTCTTTTGTCAGAGTGGTGATGATCTGTTTCGATGATGTGGTCATAATAACACCTTGGGTTGCTAATCACGCAACCAAGGTGATTTCAGCTCGCTCAAAGTCTTTCCACCCAGCACTACTTCGAGATCGATGGTTCCCATTGACGTGATGGTTTGTGAATCCTTCTAGGCTTAGGTTCGACGGGATTAATCTCCTCTCATCTAGCCCCAATGCCTTAAAGCACGAATAGAACATGATATCTTTGGTCGCACCTGTGTCGACCAAGACTCTCTTCACTCCAGATACCCCGATGTCGACCTCAATGATAAGAGATTGGTCGCGGGCTGCATTGCTGGCTAGCTCAGCATTCTTGAACTCAATAGTATCTGTAATATCTAGCTGCTCTCCACAAACAGAAATGTTATGCAACAAGGAAAATATTTTTGATTTAGCCTCTGTATTGCTCGCTTCAGCTGCTGGCTAGCTCAGTGTCATGGCCTACGTCGTTATGGTAGGCACAATGCTTGTTTTGGTCTCTGAAATGGGCCTTATTTGGATTGAGGGGGGGATGGAGCATTCAAGCGATTCTCTCGCATGAGCACGTTCATAATGTGCTCGCGGGAATGAGTGAGCTCTGAGAAATACTCCATCCTAGGTTCCTTCTGACCACCTTTATTTCCCCCTTTATCCTCTCTTGCTCGAACTACATCGGCGTGATCACTGTGACCTTTATATTTCTTCGAGTCTTTCCTGTCTTCATCACTGCTATTGTCGCGCCTATCCCTTTTGGACTGGTATCCGCGACCTCTGCGGTCTCTGTCATTGACGCGACCTTCAGCTGCTACTATCTTCTCAGCAACCACCATCATCTCAGCCTTAGAGCTGGGAACCCTGAGCTTGAGTTCTGTTTTCAGAGGTCCAGGCTGGAGACTGCCAATGAAATACCAAATGATGCACTTCTCATCCATACCAGTGATCTCATCAGGGCACTTGTTGAACCTCTTGATGTAATCTGAAAGAGGTTTTTTTTTTTTTCTCTATTTGAGCTCGAACAGAGTGGACTCATCCTCCTTCATAGTTCCAACAGCAGAAAATTCTGTGAGGAACTTCTTTTTGAAATCGGCCCAGGAATCAATGCTCTCCTTTTTTAGAGTATTTAGCCAAGTTGTGGCTTTATCAGTCATAGTGTTGGCGAAGAAGGTGCACCAATGTGCTTTGTTTGAGGAGGTCGCCATCATGCTCGGCTCGAACCTAGAGACATGGTCTCTGACATTTGTCTTCCCATTATATTCCCTCAGCCTATTGGGGAAATTGTTGAGCAGTGGGGGTGTCTCTCTGATCCATCTGGTGAAGATACTCCCTTGATCCTCACTATAATCCTCATTTTGATTCTCCTTGAGGACATTCTTCCTGATGAGGAACCTTTCAAAGGCAGATTCCATATCAGGCGGTGTCCTATTCTTCCTGATGAGGAACCTTTCCACGCGAGGAATTGGTGACACGTTCATCCGTCTTTCCTCACGACGCACTGGTGCAGGGGAGATATTCCTCCTCCTTTCCTCGTGGAGAGGACTCATCCTTGGGGAGCGACCTCTCTCTCTGGATCGATCCCTGCCTTCTGAGCGACCTCTCTCCTGGTTAGATGGTGCTCGATTTCTGGGCGGGGAGTTTTTCCTCCTCCGCTCATTAAAGAGAGGAACTCGGGGCGGGGAGTTTTCCCTCCTCCGCTCACCGGTTGTCATTACGAGGCTGCCATCTCTACTTCTGGTCACCGACCTCTCCTGGCGACCACCTAAATCTGCTTCTTCCTCGCCCACTGGATTACCATTGGGAGGATTCAACCTGCCTTGGAGGCGATTGCTGCGACCACTTCTTTGCGAGCTCTCAGAATTTCCATGGTTTCCACTTTTGGAGTTGATTGTTGGGAAACCTCCTGCTCGGATCATCCTGCCTTGAGGGCGACGACGACCACTATCAGATTGAGCTGGCTGCGGTGTTGCTTTCAATCGATTTAGTTCTTCAATTTCTTGCTCCGTTGCAATCATCGCAGCCAACATATCTCTCCTCCTTTGGAGAGTTGCCAATCTTTCCTCTAGAGTCCCTGTCTGGTTTCCTCCTGGAAACTGGATGGTTAAGGGGCTAGCTTCGTCGCCATTGTGTGGCCGACTGCCCCTCTCAGTTACAGCAGAAATATTCCTACGGCTGGAAGGCAGCCAACCAGGCATTCCCCACTAGTATGTTGAGGTGTCGGCCTCTCGACCAACCTGATTAACACCAGGACGAGGAATGTTCCTGATCTGTCGCCTATAAGCCTCCCTAGATAATGAAGTGTGAATATAGTTGTTACCTCCTTGCCTGTTTCGAGGTTCCATGGCAGAATTTTGTGAATCAAGGATGGCGATTTCTAGTTTTATTGTTTTTGTTGATAAAATTTTAAATATATCATAATGTAATTTTGGTTTGAAATATAATCTACACCCCAAAATCTTGCAATTTTCAAACATGAAACCTTAAATTGTGAATTTGAAACTTAAAATGCTAGTGACCAAAATCGGTCAAAAATTGAACCCTAATGTAAAATTTGTGATTGTTTATTTTCTATTGTTAAGTCGTTTTAGGGGGTATGGCAATACATCAAGCGAAAAGATATTTTACAGATTGGTCGATTTTTGTTTCTTAGCTAGTTCAAATTTCAGCGAAAATTAGTTAATTCACCTATTTTCCCTTCCCTTTTTTTTTTTTTTTTTGGGGGGGGGTGGGGGGGCGTAAGGAAGCGTAGAAAGAGATCGAACTTCAAACTTAAGACCTTACGTATTATAAAGTCTCAGCTCTACCACTGAGCCACCCCGTAAAATTCTCCCTTCCCTCTCACACTGTCCATATATTCTCAATCTTCTAATAAGCTGAGCTGAAGTCTGCATTCAACCATTTCCACCACAGGCTCATTACACAAATATAATTCAAAAAGTAGGATTGAAATTATTCATTTTTGAAATGAATAAAAAGTTAATATATAATTAAAATATTATTTTAAAAATTCTAAATTTTATTAAATTTTAAATTTCTTTTTTAAAAATCTATTAAATAAAATGCACAAAAAAAGAAAATAAAAAAAGGAAAGGAAAACCAATTAATTTAAATATTTTTCAAAAAAATAAAATTATCCAAAAGATGCTTCAAATGTTGATCTAAAAGCTTTAGTTTTAAAAGGTAATTTGATAAGACAATTTAAGCTGTTTTCAGAAAGAAAAAAAATTTATCAACCAATCTATATTTTAAATTACTTGATCCAAACAAACAAAACTCCTTTCATATTGGTAATAGGTTCAAACAAAAAGCAACTACTTTAGGTACTACCACCCTTTTCTTTAATAGGTTCAAACAAGATTACTGCGTTAAGAAGACAAACGTGATTATATTCGTAAATCCAGACATAAAATTCTAGAGTAGGCTATGTTCCACACGACTTATGAGTCTAAAACCACTATCACTGTACAAGAACTCAGGCTGTCTCTGCCACTTTAAGTTCATCCTGCTGACTTCTTTGAATATTTGAGCAGTATAACACTATCATGACTCCTTAGGCTGGTGTACGACACTACAATCCTCATATTCCCCAAGGTTCAAGGTCGATGTTCTTCTAGTACTACATCAGGCAGAGATGGTGAGGAGCCTCCGCTGATTTTGCTAGGCACAGGTGTGTTTCTACGGGACCGTTTTGTGGGTACACGTGCACTTTCCTTCCCCCACTTTCCATTCAATTCATCATCTGAATCGTCGTCTGAATCATCATTTTTGAAAACAGGATGGACATACGTGTTTTGAAGGTAGCCTTTTAGGTTTAGGTTAGGTTCCCTAGCACGTTCCAGAGTATCCTTCATCATGGCATCCTGAATTCCGAAACAGAACTCATGAGAACAGTTTGTATACCTATACAGGCAATATCAATCATATACTGGTAATTATGTTGTCGGGAGTATTACTTTTCTAATTTTTGTTTTTTAACTGACCACTTCACCATTTTTTTTTTACTAACATACCTGTAACGGGTATCTGACAAATGCAGGTTCATATCGTCCTTTGCAGTACCTATGAAACCAGATAGTGAGAACTGGGAGTGCAAGCAGAAACGGAGCTGTCTGAGCAGCTTTCTTTGAGCTCATCAATCCCATCAGAAGTACTTGTGAAACAACCAATGCAGTTATTATACGTCCATGTACATCAGGCCAAAATGCTGCAGCGCTCTCATATTCTTGGTTATAAACATTTATAATCTGCAGTTCAAACAAGAAATCCATGAGGATCGCAGAACTTACACAACCAAATGTGACCATATTGACCAGCTGGCATACAAAGGCTAGTCACAGAAAGTTTATTCTCCAACACAAAAACTAATCCTTTTTCCCTTTTTAGTTTGTTCCATAAAATATAGTTCAGTTTTTAAAAGCATTATGTAGTTCTAGTGCTAAAAGGAAATATCTATTATCTGAAATCTATAATTATTATAAAGTCAGAGAGCTGAATTTGAAGACTGTCACGCTTTTCAAAATGCCATTTGTACCCAAGTAATAACTCTTTAATATTTTTACATTATTTACCACTTTGAACAAATCTATAAACTATCTGCACCCCTTTACTATATAAATACCTTACATAATTAGGTTTTCGAATAAATTTTAAAAGTACAAATAAAAAATATCGTGCATACAGGAACGCATGTGACAGAATTCCTTGAAAATAAGTAAAATCACACTGCTAAGAGTTTGAGTTGTGAAATGAACCTAGTTATTTGAGGCGTTGCATATTCCATATGAAAAGGAGTCATATTATGCAAAAGTCAAAAAGCATCCAAGAGGATGCTAGGCCTTTTTCTCTACATGTCAGAACGTGATTGGATAACTAACAAACAATTAGGCTACTCTGAGAACACCATACATATTCACATAAACACAAGCAGTCCAGCTGAAACTACAATGATAATTCTATTTCACAACACAGAATTTCAGAAAGAAATTTTTAACTGCGCTAGAAGAAAAAATTTCAACTGAAGTAAGCTCGAAAAACGTCGAATTGCTTAGAATGATACATCTTATATTATCAATATAAATAATGAGAAAGATCAGGAATCAGTTGAACCAAGAGAATCTTATGCACTCAGAAACGCAATGGTCTACCGTAGCCCAGTCTCACCAACTAAAAGAAACTCATGGAGGTTCAACAATTCTACTCATCCTTATGTGCGCGCATTATTTCTAAAGGTATGTTACTTACCCTAACATTTGGAACGAAAAAGGATAGTTTTCCCCCCCCCCCCCCACAAAAATAAGCGGGTATTTCATTGGAAACCAAGAGATATTCATTACGAGATTATACATGAAAGAGTTTTACTAATTGCAGCGTAATCCCATATCAACCCTCTGAAATTGGCAAAAACAGATTTCCCACTAGATATCCAAATGTGAAGATACTCTTCTTATTTTTGGAAAAAAAATTGAAAAAAATTCAAGGCAGGCTGAGACCTGAAAAGCTTATCCATGGATGCAGGGAGGTTGACTCGAACCCGAGTTTCCATCATAGTGGGACAACATCAAATCATGCTGAAAAATTACCTGATGACGATACACCACATATGCCAGGCCGAAGAAAATAAGGATGAAAGGAAGTAGAAGGGGGGTCACCACAGCATAAACGAGGCCTATAAGAAAATAAAGCTGTATCTGCGGTTCACCAGTGTTAAAACCAATACTACCAGGATCCATTGCCTCCTCTCTATCCTTTTCAGTCTTCACCAAGAAAATGTTCTTCAAATGATAAAATATCAGGGGCTTCAACCTTAAAATCTCCCCGGCAACACCTGCCCAACCATCGACCATAATATAGGTCATGAAGAAGGTTGCTTTCATTGGGATAGCCACACCAATTGTTATGGGGATCCTGCAGAAAGATTGCTCATCATTTACAGCTCACAGAATATCAAAGAGGGCAGATAAAAGAAATACTGAACAACGAAAAGAAGAAACAAGAAGAGGAAGTTCAAAAGTCAAAACAATATAAGATGGTGCTTCACATAAAGTAACATACTGGTTAGCAGACTGCTTTAGAAAGGTATCTAGCTGTTCAAATGCAGCTCCTGTAATTATGTTCCCAAGAAAAACATTCACAAAGTTGAAAATATAGTATCTAGATGCAGATCTCCTCTCAAGAGCTGATATACTCAGAAGGCCTTCAAACTTGGACATAATCATCAATATTGTTGGTAGGAGGATGAGGAAAATCTTTAAGGCAATCCCAGGTAGAAAGCCCTGGATGAATGACTTGATAAATTTTCTGCAGAGAAAATTTTCAGTCTTTCAGTAAGAAGTACCACAAATAAATAATGAGCCGAACATATATAAGCACGAAATTCACATTTGTGATGTTTAGCATGATGCACTAACTATGTAGCCAACTTTCCTGCATCGAAGCAATAGAAATACAGAAACATAGTTGATGAACATGTACATATACACCCAGCAAAAAAATATATAACATACTTACATTGGATACGATGCATTTTGCATATCATCATTGACACTTAAATGCATTATCCTCAAATGCATCTCACAAAACTGTGTACCTAAACAAACCTTGTACTATATATATAAAATAAAACCACCACATATCTCTCTAACTAACCGGTAGAGAGTAATGAGGCAGGGTGATGGGGTGAAAGCTGACCAAAATAAGTTCAAGCTTTCAGATTTTTGCCCCTGAGAGAATGAATATACTTGGGAGTTGTCTATTAGAAATGTATATTTGTTAGTCATATGGGTAAAATAGTGATCTTATTTTAGGTTTCAGTGAACCTATGAAACTGATGTATCTCCATCATTGTGATTACACTGGAAATTGGAATTTTAGATGTTTGATTTCCTTTGGCTGCTATCACCAAGAGTGTTGGATCTCAATAGACATACTGTTTGATCTTTGACTGAGATACCCGTCAGTGTCACTGGATGAAGCATCCAAGAATTATAAACTAGTGCAAGATAGATAACTTACGAACGAACCTGACAACTTTGATTTATCTTTCAACCACATCCCCTCTTGGTTATTTCTTGTCCAGGGAATTTATTGCATTATTCAGAGCCTTGTTACGTGATACTCCCAATTGAAGAAGGACGTTTCCCTTTTAGGCCAATCCCTTGGACAATAATACTCTCTTAATGTACGTGTATAGTAAAAGTGTCCCTCTTCATGTGGGACAGAGGGAGTACAAAATATGATTAATATTTCATCATAATTGAATTGGTGGAACCCAGAAGTCCGAAAGCTATATGAAAAACCAGGAACATCTGCAATCAATCTGTCAATGGGACTCAACTCACAAGGTAAATCATGACAATGTTCATGAAGTTGGAGGGAAACTACATGCCTTATGCCAGCAAATGCTTTCTTAATTACTTCAAGCCAAGCATACAGCCTGAAACAGTACTGGACAGAAAATACACCTATTGTGGG
The DNA here is from genome assembly GCA_025631175.1 of Iris virginica. NCBI lineage: Eukaryota > Viridiplantae > Streptophyta > Magnoliopsida > Asparagales > Iridaceae > Iris > Iris virginica. Next base: position 7,983 of record JAOTQG010101825.1, read on the forward strand.
AATCACAAGCGGTCGAGGAGCAAAACTTTAGTGGATTGGTGGTGGTTTAAGCTATTTTCTCGGGCAAACGACATCGCTCTCTCTCTCTCACACCCACACACACACTAAAATTGCAGTGCAACAGCTTGTCAATGATTCTGAGAGCAATTTAAATATTAAGAATATAAAAGCTCAGCAACAAAGTTGCATCATTTACAGCGAGAATAAGCATCCAGATTCATTGCAAAAACAAGCTTGCGAACTTCCGACTTAAAACAATTCTGTGAACAAAAGAAACTTACACTTTAATAAACGGCTTCAGAGCAAAGAGCAAACGACACTAAAAGTGCAATGCAGAAGTTTGTCAATGGTTCTTAGAGCAATTTGTAAAAGATATAAACATTAAAATGCAAAATGCTCAGCAACAGAAATGCATCATTTAAAATGAGAATAGCTATACATAATACAGATTTCCTTTACGATTAAAACAATTTTGTGAACCAGAAAAACTTACACTTCAATAATAGGCCTCAGAAACGGTGCAGCTTTCTCAATACCCTCGATGTTTGCAAGTGATTGCACAAATGCAATTGGAATCATGAAAAAGATCGTGAGGAAAAAGAAGGCGACACCAACTATAAGCCTCCTAACACTTAGTGACACATATGGAATTGCCAGATTTGGCCAATATACATCACGTGGCTCTGCAGCCCACTCTGTCAACCATAATGTTGGGTTTCTTGACTGATGTGTCTGTGCACAAACAGCAGCACCCCACCGAGTTTTGAAGGAGACAAATGCTGCTGGCATGATGTACTTGGGGCTAGTAGTAACCCGCTCTCGCTCTATAGATATCTGGATGTAAAGTGGCCCCAAAATAAGATCAGGTTGCATTCGATGCCCAAGATAATTGCATATAACCAAAATAGAAAAAACCATGACTCTGATAAACAAACATTTTACAAAACATTCAACGAAACCAAAACACAACTCTAACTACCGTCACATAGGAAATGCAAGCAATTTGTAGTAGGTGAAGGCTAAGGAGGCCCCAAAGACTTTTTAAGAGAAACACCTCCAGAACTGGAAAATGTGATGTCATGCTCTTGGAGATGCATTGATAATCTTCTTGTGCTGCTGCAGTGTGGCTGTTGGTTATATGCAGCATTTATGTATGTATTCGGTGTAAACATCATTATTACTTTTCAAATATATCCTAAAGACAACTTCCACAACTGGAAAATGTGATGTCGTACTCTTGGAAGAGCATTTATATGCTGCTTCTAAAGTTGTTAAGGTTGCTTACATGTAGCATGGTTCATTTACGCATTTAATTCTTATCATCGTTACTACTACCTCCTTCTCAAAACAAGTGCGCCTTTTTTTTACCATCACGAATAAAAAGGGAAATCCTGGGACAGCGGGATCCTTTTACTATTGCTGTAGATAGTACTAGGCCAGACTTGCAAATTGTTACAAAATTGCCCACTAAGGCTCCGTTTATTTCATGAAAAATGGTATCTGGAAAATGATTTCATGAAATTTTTTCCACAAAATTACTTTGTTTGCTAAATGTTGTGAAATGTGTTAGAAAATTACTTTGATCAATTTAAAAATCTTTGACCAAAAGTTGACATAAGCATACTTATTATCTATCTTATAAATGAGCTCAGTGGAGCCCACCCAAATGAATAGTACTATTTGGCCTAATTTTCAGTGCAAGAGAGAGAGGTGTGTACGGAAATTGAGGAGGGGGTTTGAAAAGGAGGAAAATGTGTTGGAAAAGTGGTGGGGTGGATGGGATTGAGATTAGTAAAAAAATATATGTTTATGTGTGGGCGTGTGGAGGGAGGGGGGACAAAAAATATGATTGTGTGGTGTGTGTTGGGAAGGGAGAGAGAGATGTATTAAAAAATGTTATATTTTATGTGTAAATTTTTTTTATTTGACTCAATTAATTAAAAAATATATGTAAAATTATATACATATTTTTTATGTTAAAAAATAATTTTATCACTTTTAAATATTGTCGTGTTCGAGAATACGGATTATTTACGATTAAATATTTTGATACGCCGTGCCCTCGGGCACGGGCATTTACTAGTAAGAATATAAATTGTGATTCATTGCACTTTCGATGTAGATTTTAATGTTTTAATTTTAATCACAAGCTTTTAACTAATTTAGTTTCACATTGACTTTTACAAAACAAAAAGAAGAAAAAGTATTTATTTAACGATATCTTAAATAAAACTTTTACTCGATCTAAAAATTCATGATTAAGAAAAATAAAAAGTAATAAAATGGAATTTTAATAATTTTTTAATAAAACATTATTTAAAATGAAAGAGCATACAATATGTACGCATGAATATCATAAACCTATGTTTTATATCCACGAAAAGTTAGTGGTGTTATGAAAGGGACAATCTGTAGTATAAAACAAATTTACTCTTTCTCAATGGGACATTCATAACAGTAGCCTACTCTTCCTACATCCCCTACTTCTTCCCCAACCTCCTCCGCCCCCCCATCACCCCCCTCAGCCCACAATACTGCCTTCCCCTCACTCACACATCACTCCTTACTCTCTCTTTTTTTCACTCTTTCTCTCTTTATAATTCTCTATATGTTATTTAGATTTTCTATATATATAATTATTTTTTATTATAAATAATTTATTTATTAATTTTATTTATAAATGATTTCTATAGTATAAATGAACTTTTGAGATGAATAGAATAGTACCAATTCAATCCCAACCATTCATTGAAATTTAATCAAATGGATGAGAGGAAAAAAATAGGAGTGCGTGTGTGTCAGATTTGTGTTGGAGGAGAGAGAGAGAGAGAGAGAGAGAGAGAGAGAGAGAGAGAGAGAGAGAGAGAGAGAGAGAGAGAGAGGTGTGGGAAAATGGGTACAGTGTAGGAGTGTGCATTTGTGGACAAGTGTTTTTTTTGTTTTTTTAATTTTCTTTTTTTTCAAACTTTTAAAAGTTAAATATTTTTACTAAGTAAATTATTTTTTTTTCCTTTTTTGCTTACAAAATTAAATATATTTATTAAGAAATTAATAAATTAATTTGCTTAATAAAAATATGTATGATTACCAACACAACATATTTGCTTCGATTATTTAAAAGGATATGCATAAAATAATGTAAAAATATTACGATTTTATTTTTTATTTTTACTTTTTCAATAGAAAATGAAACTACATGCCCTTGGACACGGGCTTACACTAGTAATTTATAATTTTTGATTTCGTCCCCTCGATCACGGGCACACACTAGTAGTCTCATAGGAGAAGTAGATTGCTGAAAGGGAAAAAAACAAATTTTTAAAAACTAACATAAAATTGTGAAAATATTTAGGAAGGGAAAAGAAAGAGAAAGGCAAAAAGTGACTATTGCCGATCAATTAAATGGCACTTTAGTAATTTCGAGCACTATGCTGGAGTACTACAAGTACTTGTACAATGTGTGTGCGCTAGAGAGAAGAGTAAGGGGGCAATAAAATTGGCTTATCCAGTCTAGAGGCTTCACTCTTTCCCAACCTCGTGCTGGGGAAAATGACTTACGGTGCTCCTCCATAAGTTTTTCCCAAGAACGATGGTTATTTACCATTGGCCACATTTTCTAAACTGAACATTGGTGAATGCGGGAAATGTTTTTGGCAATCATTTTCCATGAAACAAACAAAGCCTAAAAGGTGAGAAACTTCCGGTGCTTAAGGGCAGAGCTTAACAGCAAAGAGACTCAACCGTAAATCCCTCGCATTATTTCCAAGCTGTACGATAAAGTCATGTTTCTAGCTTCACTTTGGTGGCTTTAGTTGATGTAGTTTTTACACCAAACTTATCGCAGCGTAATGTCTGCCGACCCTGTCCCTTCTCATGAAAGAACTAGTCCAGCAGAAAAAGTAAGGCAGCGAGAGTACAATTCAGCCCAGCCAGAAGAAACTCCAGACTATAGGCAGTTCATTCATCAATTAAGAGTAAGATTCATCAAATCTAATTGAATATGTAATCAGAATAGAAACAGTTAATCTAAAAGGGATTTACATTGATATTCCATGCTTACAAATAAGATATGTATTCGGGCATTAGAGTTTATAGATTCCAGATTTATGAAACAAACAATGATACGGACTAAATGGCACATATCATACTCAGAGACAACTTTGTCGAAATCCCTCATATTTTAATGTACAAGAAAAAGTTGCCTGACTTGCGGGTCTTAGAAATTACCGAAGTGCAAACCAATTTAAATATACTACACTGGTGACTATTTCTTAGCAGTGAGGGAATGGGAACTCCGCCAACCATTGTAGGAAGGATAATAAGGCATAATAATGTTATAGTGTTATAGATTCCAGATTTATGAAACAAACAATGATACGGACTAAATGGCACATATCATACTCAGAGACAACTTTGTCGAAATCCCTCATATTTTAATGTACAAGAAAAAGTTGCCTGACTTGCGGGTCTTAGAAATTACCGAAGTGCAAACCAATTTAAATATACTACACTGGTGACTATTTCTTAGCAGTGAGGGAATGGGAACTCCGCCAACCATTGTAGGAAGGATAATAAGGCATAATATAATGTTATAGTGTTATATATGTTTGATCTTAAATTCATCTTTATTGTGAGGAAATTGAAGGTCGGAAAAATTACTTCATTTGATAATCTCTCGATCTCAGTTATGTGAAATTCAATAGCATCCACTTTATCTCCACAGAGTCCAAGAAAACCGGTCTGCGAATTGAGAAAAGTGTGCAATGGAATGTCAGCTTTCGATAATTGTTAGCATCAACTCAGAACAAAGAAAGCACTTCAATAGCATATAGAGAGTTGTCAAAATGCACATCTACACTCTACCTTCATCGTGGGTCGCTTAGACTGATTTCTAGAATACTTTAATTGGTAGTAATCAAGCCAATTTTGCTTACTTCTCTTCTGTTTGACCAATTTTGCTAGTTGGTTAGCATTACAGACCACCTGCAAAAAATGTATTCATCCTTGGCAGTGATTATGATGTATATATTATAACATGATCATGAAACTCAGAAACCATAGAGAAAACCATCAGTAATGTAGCCAATGATCATAACGCTTTGGTCATTATTTAACAGACAATCAATTAAACCATTAGTGCCTTTTTATCTCCTTCCAAAGCATATAATTTCTATACACAACTTTGATCCTTAAGCTGCGCTAATGAGCTCTACTGGTGATATATAAACTGCACCCTCCCTCCTCTTACATTTGGTCTCACATCCTAGAACTGAGCAGAGTTATGCCAGTGGTAATTACACTGCTCTTGCATATTTTCTATACACAAAAAACTTCGATCCTGAAGCTGTGGTAATGAGCTCTACTAGTGATAATTACACTGCACCCTCTCTCTCTCTCTCTCTATATATATATATATATATATATATCTATCTATCTATCTATCTATCTCGCTCTCTCTCTCTCTCTCTCTATATATATATATATATATATATACTGTCTCTTATAAACATAT
>JAOTQG010101936.1:0-13494 GCA_025631175.1 Iris virginica
TCCCAGATCTGAATTTTAATTTCTAGGTTTGTTTGCGATTTAGGTTTCAACATTTGGGTTTGTTTTCGATATGTTATGAGTTTGAAAATTGGGATTGAGTTTGATGTTGGGTGGTGGTGGTTGTGAAGTTATGATGGTTTCTGATGGGGAAGGGTGCTGCACAAAGGTTGGTGGAGGAACGAAGGGCAAAATAGTCTTTTGATCATTTTTTCTCAAATTATTTGTCCACACAAGCTCCATGTCACTGTCACGTATGATTTTTCATGCCACATATGACAGTTGATCAGTTCAAAATTAGGGCAGGGATCAAATCGTCCTTGGTATTGAAAGGTTAGGGACTACTTAGGAATTAATGAACGTTAGGAATTAAATTGTCTACTGGGTCAAAGGTCGGGGACCAAAAAGGTCATTTTACCTAAATTATAACGTACAACACTTTAATATATTCTACTACTTTTACTGTTAATTTTTTTATATACACAGTATTACTCTTGAATAAATCACGGTATTATTTAAGGGCCCAAAAATGACGCTCTTCCGCTATAAAGTGCGTCCAATTTTCTTGGAAAAAAATTTTTTTTTTTCCAAATTAAAAGAGCACCGTCCGACGTCCGTACACACCCTTTAGGTGTGTTTTCGGTTGACGTAAGATTTTCGCGCAGGGGCAACCGTATGCCTAGGCACATGATGTGCTAGGTGTGCCTAAATGCACATAACTATAATAAATTATATATATAATGTATATTATTTACATTTTATATCATATTATGTACATAATTTTATATATTTATGTGCATTTGGACACACCTAGCACCGTGTGCCTATGCACACCGTATAATTTGCCGGGGCAAAAGGAAAACAGGAAAAAAAAAAAAAAAAAAACAGTTGTAGTTGGGCAGCTTTCACTCGCACTCTAAATTTAAAAAGTAAAATTGTCCTCACAATCACAGCCTCCAGGGTTTCGCATGCGAGCTTCTATGGTAAACTAACACCGATCCTTCCTTCCGTCGCAATTTCACTGTTAAATCTAACGATAATCGCTGCTCTGCATCACCCCTGGGCATCCGTAATGATCATACAAGTGTTCGATTTCTCCCATGCATTTGAAAAATCGGTTTCATAGCATTTCATCTGGATCAATGACTTGAAATCCATCATTTGGGTAATTAATTTGTATCCTACATTCCGATTAGCAATGTTACAGGTTGTGTGCGTGCGTGTGTGTGTTGTATGAAGAGGTTTGTTGGAATAGTCTCATTTGTACTGAAGCTGATGATCATGTGAGCTTTTTGAACTTTGGGGACCTTGAATCGTCTGCTTGAACTACTTAATTTCCTATTGTACGCGTGCATTTCGATATGATTGGTTATCAATTTCAACTTCGTTGGAGCATTTCAGCAAACAAGTAACCTACAGTTTGGTGTTCAGCAATTTCTCATGAAATGCCGCTAATTACTTTTCTCAGATAATTTTTGTGCTCGCTTGCCTTACTTACGAGAAGAAACTACAGTTAAATTTTTTATAATTATTTTTGTCAAGATGCAACAGTAGGCTTACAGAATATGAATAGGGGGCAATGCTCCCGTCCTTATAAACCACACTTGCTTCGTATCTGTTCCCAGCCTCCTGGTATATGGCAAGTTGAAAGTTGGAATACTGATATGAGCCGTGCTCATTTTGTGATAGATATGATTTGCTAAATCTTTTGTTTTCTGATACCAGGGAAGAGATACTGCTTGGCTTATTAGTTGCTTTCGTGCCATTGTTTGCCTGAAGTCATATTTGAACTGAAGATCATATATACCATGTACTAGTTCAGCGTCAGAAGTATTATATGATGAGTCTTTGATATGAGCAGCTGTTGATGATTTTATTTTCACAGTGCCACAACTAAACAGCTTGTTTAATTTGCTTTCATTAACTTAGTTGAATGTTTTTTTTTTTGGTTCTCTTGCTTATCATTGCAGTAGCTGGATGAGCTCCACAAATTTCACAGACCTATGTAGCCAAGATAAGATCAATACCTCAAATGGCAAGCATACCCAAACAGTGCGTAATTCTGGTTCACTAAGACTCACTAAGGCGCATCAGAGGGAACATAGCATTTCAGATCAAAGCTTTTCGTCGTTTAACGAGTCACCTTCGTCTACTCATCCAACCTTTTGTCCACCACCAATTTGTCGGCAATTCTGGAAAGCTGGGAGTTACCACATTGAACAGAATGTGAAGGCTCCAATAAAAGGCATTTTTCACTCGAATTTCATGTTATTATTGTTCTTTATTTATTTTCTTCATGCTTCCCCGTCCTCCAAAAGAGAAGGAAGTAAGATGTAGCGAGGGGGCAAACAAAAAAAAGAGATAAGAACTACAATTAGGCAACCTCTTGTTGTGTAACTTAAGACTAGGATGAAATATAGGGATATCTAGGATCTAATGGATAGTTGATTTGATTCATTTATGCACTTCTTTTAGAAATAAAATTTCACTTGGTGCATCCAATTCGATGGCTGAGCAACCCAACGTGCTTTATGTTTATTCTGCTTGAGAGAAAATGTTAAAAGATTTTTGTATTAAGAAAATAACCTACATGTGTGCTGTACTTAACCTGGTTTAATTTTTTTTCAGATGGGAAAAACCATTTACGCGTTCACCCTTTGTTCCTTCATTCAAATGCCACCTCACACAAGTGGGCCTTTGGTGGTAAGCTCGGTTTAAATGTTTAAGTGCTGTTCTGTGTTCTTGCAAAGTATTACCACTCTCTGAATCAAATTCAATGAGTTGCCTTGCAGCAATAGCGGAGTTGCTTGATAATGCAGTTGACGAGGTCAGGATACTGCTAAAGTTCAATACAACTTCCCTGTGTCATCTTAAGTTTCTGATGGGACATCATTTTAGATTAGTACCTAGGAAGAGAACCCACAAACTGCTAAATTTGTCAAATATGAAAATTTTAAAGACGGTAAAATATTGAGCGGGTTTCCTTCTAAGACGGAAATTTGCATAACTTCTGTGTAGTAACCTCTACTCTTTTCAACTATTTTCACCGAATCTAGACAATTGAAATTAAGATATATAAAGTTCAAATATATTACTAGTACATAGTGTTTACTGTGATTACTTCTGTTAAGGAAGCTATTGCTAAGTTTGTTTTCCTGGACTAGATTCAAAATGGTGCTACCTTTGTTCTCGTTGACAAGATTTGCAATCCACGGAACGGGAGTCCATGTTTGCTTGTTAGAGGTAAACATGCATTTGATCTTCTGTGTGAAGAAAAATGGTTGATAATTTACTATACGATGTTTCGTAATTTGATTAACATTTTGACTTTTATGTATTTGAAACCTTGTGTCATGAAACAAGATGATGGCGGGGGAATGGACCCCGAAGCTATTAGACGTTGTATGAGCTTTGGATTTTCTGATAAGAAACTGAAATCTGGCATTGGACAGTGTATGTGACACTCTTCCATTTTGCAATTGTTGTAAGCTTACATACATTCTTTTGCTAATTGATTAGCTGTAGCCTTTCAGATGGAAATGGCTTCAAGACTAGTTCTATGAGACTAGGGGCTGATGTTATCGTATTCACTCGCAACTCAAGCCGAAGGTTTGTGCAGTGATGAGTTTTTACTACTGTTATTTTCTTCTTTCTCATGTAATCTTGGCTCGTCAACACTTGTAAGAGCATCCACAATGTATAAACCTCAAATAGGTTTATACACAATGCCACGTCATGCCACATCATTTAGTCATAAACGATAAACCTCTCATTTATAAACTTATTCCGCACTATGATATAAACCCATCAAAGGTTTATAATACGGGCCCGCCATTAAATATTTTATTCCTATTGTGTGGGATCCAGTTGAAAAAAGTAGTACAACACATGTGAGACCCAGTTGGAAAAAAAATCACCAACCGGTTGAAGAATATCAACCTCTCCAAATTTTAGACCAATGTAAAACACCTCCACTATGTTGCATAAACCTCATCAAAGGTTCATAAATGTTTTATAAACCTCTAAAATAGCACATAGTGGATGCTCTAATGCTCGGGGTTTAGTGGTGTCATCTCTTTTAATGGTCTTCACTTCAATTTTCACAACAGCATTTATCACATTTTCATATTTCAAGTATTCTTAAGGTGATTAAACTGAAATCACCTTGACCCTATTGCTTTCAGATCCACGTATTCCAAATTTTAGATGAACACAGTGCCTTTACATCCATCCAACTAGAGAAATACTGCTCGTATATGTTCATGAAATCTCAGTTCCTTTTACTTCTTTTAAATTGGTATTTGTTTTCATGATCAGGACACGCACTCGAAGCGTTGGACTCCTCTCTTACACATTTTTGAGACAAACAGGCCACGACAGAATAGTGGTACCTATGGTGAGTTAAGACTCAAAGGTGCCAACAATTTTTTCAATCATATATATATTGTGTGTGCGTGTGCGTGTGCGTGTGAGTGTGCGTGTATATGTATATTTCAATTTCTTTTAAAGATCAGATTGTTGCAACTACATACATCCATGTCAAATTGGGAATATAAACAAGGGCTCTTGGTGCCAGTAATGGCAAATCTTCACCTTCTTGTTGCCACCTTATTAACTCCAATTAAAATACTGAAGAGTCAGAGGAGAAAGATTGTATGCAAGATAAACATGACAGCTTACCCGTTATCATACATAAAAATCCATCTAAACTTAAAGAACATGGCTTTGTGCTGTGAACTGTTTGGGAATCTCCAGGGACTAGCTCATGTTAGACTATACCGGTTTTGACCCTCGACTTCTTAACACCTCGTTATTTATTATAAGTTCTCTGCTGGAATATGTCAAGCTTATATGTACCTCAAATCTTTACCTGCTGACGTTGCGTTATGATCTTGATGACTGCAGGTGGATTATGAGTTTGATGCCTCAACCAAAAAGTTCAAACCTATACATACTAATGTTAGTGAACACTTCTCATCTAATCTATCTGTCCTTTTGCAATGGTCGCCATACCCGACAGAAGAAATAATGCTGAAGCAAGTAAGGCGGCAAATTGTTGCATACAATATTAATGGCTGTTTTAGTATCTATGTCCATTCTTGTAGTGTTCAAATTGAATAATGCTTATGTTTGATTGACTAAACTTGACGTTTGTCCAAACTAGGCAACTACGTGGGTGTTATCTACATGAATCCTTTTTAGCATCTCAGAAATATGATGGATTCCAAGTCATAACTCCAAAATATTCTCACATGAAAAATTTGGTTATTCTCAAAGAACAAATTCGACTCCAGATCCTTATCGTTGTAAAGCTTTAGTATCCCTCCAATAGTGGAGCTCTGTCATGCAGCACCAGTAACAGATCTGAGTTAGGGGAGCATAATATGAAGCCAGGATCCATGGGGTTGAAGAAAAAACCAACATTGCACCTAGGCATATCTTATATGGATTGCCTTATTTGGTTATTCTAGCCTTCTCGTTCCACATCACCCTGCTCATAGGAAACTGTGTAATTGTATATATAATGGCACTAGTTAAGCATCTAAAATTTTAAATGTTTTGCATTGGAAACCAACAAAAGTGTAATTAATGATATCATTCAATGCTCAAATGCTTATTTCCAATGCAAAACATTGCAATTTTTAGATGCTTAACTAGTGCATTTAGGGCACTTGTTAGCATGACCCAATTATATATGTATGGACATGATTAAGAGAATGGGAGTAGATGCAAGAAATTGTGGAAGCTCAAACCCAAGATAACATGCTAAGTTATCATTTCATCCAAAAGCTTTAGGTACTGAACCGAGTCCAACCACTGTTTACGCCTCTTTTCCACCTCCCTCCTCTTATTACTGTATGAATCAGGCATAATGCATCTAATTGTACCAGGTACACTCTTAGTAGTTTCCTTCTATCTTCTTTTCCTTATTCCCATTTTGATGACTTACTAATTAGTAATTACAAGAACTAAGCATCAGCTAGCTTACGGTATTCAACATCGAATTCTTGCATACTCTTTTTTTTTTATTTACTGAATATTTGAAAAAATGGGCTACTCATTACTTCATATTTTCTCTAAGGAACAATTAGGGGGTAGCTAAGAAATCTAAATGGCATGGCCGGCCAAGCTATAGGCAATAGAGCCAGATAAAAGAGAGGGCCCCTAAATTACTGTCAATATTTTGTAAGTAGTTTTAATTTCTATATTAAAATCTAAATATGTACCAAAATTTTAAGATTAGCTTTCAGCTGTCAACGGTTAAGATAATGGAATATCTGAGCTTCCCGAAATCTCGGGAATTAATTCTGGTATGGGCTGATCTAAACAATATGGCATTTATTTTACTAAAAGTAAATATTTAATTCTCTTATTAATTCTAAAAAAAAGTGTCTTCATCTTCTCAATATTCTGGTTCCCAACAAAAAAATAAAGTCCAGAAAAAGAAATTAAACAAAACCACCTCTTTTCTACATTAAGGTGGGCACATTTTTGCTTTCTCATTTAAAGGATTCTTTTGCAACAAATCATAATACAAATATCACCGAGCTAGAAAGTACGAATTTATATTTGAAAAACGTAAGAGAAAAAAAGGATGATAGATGAACTAGTTTAATTTTAAAATGTCCATTTGATAGAATTGTTATTACTAGGAAGAGTATAAGTACTTAATTAATAAATTTTGCATTTCAGAAAGCAAAGAAAATAAAATGAAATTATAAGTAATTACTTCTGTTATTAAGACCCCCCAATCATTATTGCCCGGCCCCAAACATCCTAGGGTCGGCCCTGCCAAATGGATATTGTTACTCTCACTTTTGCTGCAAGTTTTACAACTTTTCCTTTGATATGTGCGTGCATAATGTGTTTTGTTAAATATTGATGACTAAGAGCAAAACAAAGCCTTTAATCTCTGATTGTTGAAGGATTTGGTATTTATTTTTTTTCCAACCTCTCCAAAAGATGCTTCACACCTCTCCATATTGTAATCCTTATAAGCCATGTGGGCAGTTTGATGATATAGGGGATCATGGAACTAAGATCATCATATACAATCTTTGGCAAAATGGCGATGGGGAAATGGAACTGGATTTTAATTTTGATGACGAGGTATCTTTTAATCCTTTTACTCTTAATATTTTGAACTCAAACTGATTGGGTTGGTCACTTATACACTCACATTTACAGGATATTCGAATCAGTGCTGATGCAGACCTACTTCAGACAGCAAAGAAAGCAAAAGCAGTTTCTGACCAGCACATTGCTAACCTCTACCACTATTCTCTTCGCGTAGGTTATTTATTGATACTTGTAGTGCTAGAAAATATATCCGTCACCACATGTTTTTCATAGGTTGTTATTCATGGTCTACAGGTATATGCTTCAATTCTGTACCTACGACTACCCGAAAGTTTCCGAATAATTTTGCGTGGAAAAATAGTGGACCATCATAATATCGCCGATGACATGAAGTTTCTCGAGTTCATATTGTATAGGCCTCAGTTTGGTGGAATGAAGGAGGTTTGTGCTCATTGTGCATTAAATGCTTTCGTTGATACTTGCCTCAAGTATGTGCCAACTTCATGTATGGTTTTGTTGCTGCACTCATGATTGTTAATACTCCTTCAGAAACTAATCGTTTATTTTGTTTATGCAAAGTTATAGTATGTGAGTTCCAATCTGAAGTGCTAAATTATTTGTAAGTTATTTTGAAAGTCGATCTGGTCATATTTTCTGTTTTGACGAGACTACCAGGGATGGGTTTGTTTGTATGTTTGAGTTGGTTAGTAACTTAGCAATCTGAAATGGGTCTTTTATGATTATATAGTTTGAGAATGCTAGCTGCTCTGTTTTGACTGCATGATATGCTTGGTTACATATAGAGGCTGTCCCACATCTCTCTGTATCTCTCTCTCTGTCCGTGTCTGTGTATTTGACATGCATGTTGGTTGCTACGTAGTGATCAAAATGCTTTGGTTTCATTTGCAGGCTGCAGTTATTACTACAATTGGGTTTCTGAAGGATGCTCCGCTTGTGAATATCCATGGTTTCAATATTTATCATAGGAACCGCCTTATACTGGTAAGACTTGTTTACCTCCTTATCTCATAAAAGACTGGAGCAGCTGGGATATAATAGTTCTCTTATATCTTAGGGAGTTTGATTTTGAATAACAGTTCAGTTATTATCTTTCACAACATAGATAGGAACACGATCTGATTGAGAAGAGACTCTTTGACATGAATGTCCTAAATAATTCGTGAGTATTTTACTTTTTTTTTTAAACCTAAAAGTTCGTCATTATTCAACTTGGCAGCCATTTTGGCGTGCGGTCAAGGATTCTTCAAACAGTGTTTCAAGAGGAGTTGTTGGTGAGTACTGTGTAATCAATAATGAATAAGTTGTGCTGTTGCATTTGGATTTGGATTTAATATTTTTTGGTTGAAATAGTAGTGCATGTGTACGGAGTAAATCAAAGTGTCTCACATGTTCCTGGAAGCTAACTTTCTTGCACTTATGCCATCTTCCAACTTTTTGTTGGTCGAAATAATAGTGAATGTATATCGAGTTATTTATTAGTACCTGGCAGGTGTCCTAGAGGCTAACTTTGTCGAGCCAACTCATAATAAGCAAGATTTCGAGAAGACTTCCCTTTTCCAAAAGCTTGAAGCTCGTTTGAAGGAAATGACAGTGGAATACTGGTAAGCACCTGCTCCAAACATGGTCTTCTTGACCGATACAATTTTACTGAAATTGTGGGAAGGACATATGTGACTGAAGTTGATGTTATTTCATGAAAAAGTGGAGGGATGTGGTAATGAACTAGAAATAAGGGGTGGTTTCGGTAGAGCAACTTTACCAAAATCCCGTTACCATTACCATTTCCGAAATATCGGTAATGCAAATCCATTACCATTACCCTACCGAAATTGGTAGGGTACGATAGAGTAATGGTAATTACCAAAAATAAGAATCACCAAAAATCCTCTTGCGCTTTTAACCAAATTCTCTTTTCATTGATTGGAGCGCAAGAGGAAGACAATATTGCAAGGCAAACTTCTGGGGACATCCCAGTTGTTCATCTTTATCATATTGTTGAGTTTTGTTCATTATGAAACATGGTGATTCTGATAATTTTATCATCAGTATTCAGTACAATTGCAGATGCAGGACTATGTAAAGGACTATATTGCCCATGTGTTTTCCAGTAACATGAGTATTAGCTTTCAAATCTCTATTTCACAGAACAGAGAATTAACAGAGTAATAATTTTAAATATATGTAGATAGTAACACAAAAAAGAATACGATTAATGGAATTTCTAAATAAAGAAGCAAACTTTGATTAATTATTTATCCAAGAACAATTTTTTCGCTAATTGTCGAGCCATTTCCGGCTGCTTAAGTAGTAGGTGATGTATAATGTAATATTTATTTATATATTATATTGAAATTACTAAAATACCCTCCGATCGGTACAGTAATGGTTTTCAATACCATTAGGGCAATTTTTCGGTAGAGATTTTTTGGCAATTTTTCGGTAGGGCATAGTAGGGTAGTTGGTATGGTAGCGCAATTGGCAAAAAATTTCCACCCCTAACTTACGAATCTGAACTGGTGGAAAGGATGTAACTTTATAAATTACTAGGGCATTCCTGAGTTGTAAAATTGGACAAAATATTATTCGAGACAAGCGTTGCTGTAGTAGGTGCTGATGATGACTAATATGCAAGGAATTTTGATGCCAATTACTAGTTAAACCAAATGCAATATAGGATACAAGTTCATTAATTTAGTATGAAGGTGTAAAAGATGTCAAATTAAAAGAAAATAGAAACAGAATGTCGCACTCAATGCACAAGGTTCCCACTCATGGGTCTAGGTAAGCCAAGCTCTAGGTAGCCTCACCTGTGCCATAGCATGCTGGTTTGCAAGGACACTTGCAAACTTGCAAATCTGTTAAGCAATAGTTTGTAGGTTGAGTTATTTCCCTCCCAAATAGATTGCATTTGTTCCCCCCTTTGGCTATTGGAATGCCAAAGTTTTAATCTTCCTTCGTCCCACATAAGAACACTTTCACTAAACCTGCAAATTCAGAAAATAGTTGAGAAACTATTAATTCCCTGTAATACCCATGAAAAAAAGGATCCATTTTTATCCTTCATAAAAGAGGGAGGGTAGTGGCATCAATTCCGATGTACCAAAAAGGATATGTCCCTCTTCAAATGGGACAAACCAAAAAGGGAAAGTGTTTCCTTAGTAAGAGTGATTATGAAATTTCAACATTTACTTTCACTTGAATGCGATGCTTTTGATATTGTTTACGATGAATCTATCATAAAGTATTGTAGAAAATGAAATCTAGATTATTGGCATTGTATAGGATTTATAAGATCAAATAAACGTGATTTACAATCTTACGTATGCTGAGTCTCTTTAGAGTTCACTATTATATTTAATTAGTAATATCTTGAACCGTCCCCTGTTTTTAAATTCTTGGATACTTTACTCCGCAAAAACATGAGGTCTTAGGTCCAATCCTATCCCAATTCCCCTTGGGATGAGAAACCCTTTCCTTTTGTTCATAGATGTAAACTTTATGGTGTGTGCTTTCTTTTGAATTCTTGGTAGGCATTTGCATTGTGAACTTATTGGTTATCAACCACAAAGGAAGCTTCCGTCAGCATCAGTGTCTTCTTATCAGTCACCGTCTTCAGGAGGACATAATTTTGTTGAAGAGCCCTTGTTAGTGAATGATGATTCCTACAGCGACACCGAAAGAACTTCACGACATTTTATGCCCAGGGGTAAGAATCTGGGACAATGGTTACGACCATGCATGTTTCATGTATAAATGATACCTTTGTGTATAGTATTATGGTTGCAATGACTCCAATTCTTATTGTTGCCAACAGTTAGATATTACTCCCTCCGTCCACATGAAGAGTTACACTTTCCTTTTTGAAGTATCCCATTTGAAGAGTTACATTTCCCTTTTAGGCCATGACATTTGACAAAATTGCCCTTTTTTCAAAAAAAAAATGTGGACCACATGTGGAGGGGTATTAAAGATCAATTTCAACTCCTTTCTTAATCTCTGTGCCGAGTCAAAGTATAACTCTTCATGTGGGGTGGAGGGAGTAGTTAATGGAGAGCATAATTGGACACATGGCACATCTTACTTTTGTATGCTTGACTTGCGAGGTACAAACCAGGACTAAAGAGGAAGAGGAAGAAACATGATCTTACATTGGAACTAGAAACAACGGTGCATGCAGGATCGGGGTCCAATGCAATTGATACCAAGTATAATCAAGTCGAACAGGTTTGTAAAAGATGCCTCCACAATTTACTCACTTGAAGTTTTATTCAAATCTGTGAGCAAGCATAATGACAAGACCAAAATTAAGTAAATTTATGAAATTACTGCCACAAGTAGATTATATTGATTGCCGAGTTCAAGTGCACTTTATTGGGTGAATTATTTGTTTATTTTGATTTTTACATGTGATTTTTGATTGCTTACATCTTTAAGACCACTCTTTCTTATTTTATGCTTCTCTGTGCTGTAGTCTTCCGCTCACGATGGAGCTTTGTTACACGATGATGAGACGAGAAAGTTAATGCTGGAAAACCATAAACTTCGATCACAGTAAGTACTGAGCTGATTTTTATAGCTTAAATTTTGAAATAGTACTCCTTTATTGGAACAAAGTATAATGTAGGATAGGATTCTTGTACGGATGGAGGGAGTATCTTTTTAAAATTGCACTGGAAGGACATCCTTTTAAAATTGAGATGTTAGAGGAACAACATAATAGAAAATTTGCAGAAATAATAAATAAGTTCAATTTACGTTGGCACTTATATTGGGGACAAACTAGAAAAGAACTTAAGCCTCTTGATATCGAAGTGGGTAGTATGTTGCAAAACAATTTAATCGCAATATAAGTTGAAGCAGTAACTAACACCGATCAGTCCTTTCCTCTCCTAATACATTCTTTCTTTTGTTTATGCAAAAGGGTCACATGCTAAGCATATCTTAACAACGACCCTGGGATTGGAAGTTCTGAAAGCGTGAATATCTTTTGGCAAATTGGTTGTGTGTTGATACATGTAAGCCAAACCCATTCGTGATAGCAAATGTGTGCTGAGATAATGGAATTTGGTGATGCTTATCATTCACTTGGTCTTGGTGTGATAATAAAAGAGAAGTATATATGATTGTTTCTTTCTGATGATTTAAATTTGTGCTGAGATAATGGAATTTGGTGAAGGAGAGGAGCCAAGTCTCGGTTGGTGCCCATTCGGTGGTACCAGAAGTTTTCAGGATTTAGGCACGCATGTTCTGAACTAGCTAGACATCGGCGATTAGCCTTAGCTTAGAGTTATTAGTGCATGTCATGATAACTTATGTTCCTGGGTCGTTTGAATACAATTTACAGTACCACTTATAAATGGCTACGAGCTATAACCTCGGCCTTCCTTGCAAGCACTTATCTTGCTACTTCTCTGGCCTGACTATTCAAAAAATTTCTTACTGAATACTTTCTTGCTTATCGTTATTTAGAGGTTTCTCAATTGTGCCTTTTCTAGGTTATCAGAATTGGAAAGAAGTGAAGAAGATCTTAACATAAAGGTATTTCATTTTGGCAGTAGAAACTAGCAACTTGTTTAGAAGGTTTTTGTTGTTTAGACCTGCATCTTTTGCATGCAACCAATAGAATGTCTACAACTCTAATTTGTCTCAGTCAAAGCAAATATTTCAAAAAAGTTAAAAAAAGAATCATCGAAACAAAAAAAATATATTTGGATTCAACAATTTGGAAATCAAATTCCCTTTTCCTTTTACTTCAATTTCGTTTACTGTTCCTTTTCTTATTACTCTGTTATGAAGCTGTTGCAATTTTGGTACAGATGCAGCAACTTAGAAGGGAGCTTTGCGATGTTCAGAGTCAGTATGCAACACTATTGGCTGAATCAGAATCACTTAACAAAATTAAGGAGGAGAATGATGGATATGGATGACATTATTTACCAAACATTTTTGCTCTTGTTCATAGCACCCTTGTTCATAGCTAACCGCTGTATCACACCACTGTCAAATTTAAGTATGAATGACCGCTGGCATCTGTTTTGTTAAATTTAGCCTCGATGGATATGGTGTATCAATATAAGTGCTCATTTCAGAGATATCTGTAATTTTCCAGATTCTTGTTGATAATATTAGGTATCTTTTGAAGATCACATCAGTTTGGGGTGGAGTTGGGGGGTAAGGTTGATGCTTGGTAAGTGGACTTGAAAGAACCCGGTTGGTTTGGTCCATTTGCTAGTCTGAGGCTTCCAGCGTGATTCTTCCCTGGTTTTGAGCTCATATCCCAATTACTATCAGAAATACTTTTTAGTTATCATATTAGCATTTACTCTTATTCTGGTAATAAATAATCTTCTTTTATTTGGCATGAAGAATGTGATCCAGATTTTGCAAGGAAGCACA